>CAIGRT010011329.1:0-16843 GCA_903798405.1 Fraxinus platypoda
GTGGTAATTAGTACATAATGTCCCTATCTTTCACCGTTATTGCGAAAAACGTCCATATCTTTCATTTTTTGGCATTTTCACCATTAATTACACATTTGATTGCGCAAACCATCATTTCTATCCAATTTCTCAATAAAAAGTTGTGAAATGACGAATATACCCTCATATTTAAATAAAAAAAAAATATTTTTTAATTTCTAATTCTTTAATAATTTATTTGGGACTCGTTTGTACTTTTAAAAAAATTAATAATTTATTGGGGACTTGTTTGCACTTTTTAAAAAAAATTTGAGTCTATGATTGCAATTAATTCTTTAGCCTTTTATTTAAATAGGAGGGTATATTCGTCATTTCACAGCTTTTATTGAGAAATTGGATGAAATGATGGTTTGCGCAATCAAATGTGTAATCAATGGTGAAAATGTCAAAAAAATGAAAGGTGGGGACTTTTTCGCAATAACGGTAAAAGATATGGACATTATGTATTAATTACCCTTTCAATAATTTATTTGTGACTTATTTGTGTTTTTTAAAAAAATTTGGGACTGTGGTTGCAATTAATTTTTTCTTTTTCTTTTTGTTTTATTTAAAGAGATGAATATATTCGTCATTTCATAATTTTTAATTGAGAAAATAGGTGAAAATGACTTTTTGCGCAATGAAATGTGGAAATAAGGGTGAAAATGTCAAAAAATGAAAGATATGGACGTTTTTCACAATAATAATGAAAGGGGGACATTATGTGCTAATTATCCTTAAAACAAACAGTGTCGATCTGGCAATATCAAAAGGTGTAAACCTTAATTTAATGAAAAATGCATTGCATAGAGATAACTGATAAGAGCAGTGTTATCAGCACATGGTTGCATAGAGATAACTGATAAGATCAGTGTTGTCAGCACATACTTATGCCCACCATGCATTGCTGACTTTTAAGAACATGCAATTTCTTGTTTTGTAATGTATTATTATGGGCCCACCACCGTACGAAATGCGTGCCCGTATTATTAGAAAAATTCTTGTAATAAAAATAATCCACCAACCGACAGCAGGAGCCACCCATCAATTAATTCGTGTTTTTGTCTATTGTTGAATTGTCAAGGAAAAATATTTTCCAATCAGTGGTAGTTTTGTATTTGAAGAAGGTAAGTGATGGTGCATTTGCAAATTGACTGCTGCGTGTGTCATAATGCTGCAACATATAGATCCACCCAAGGGCTAAAATCAAATCACACTAATTTTAGTCTCACTCGCGTTATACGTAACAATATAACAGGAAGCTGCTATTTACATCCACGATTCTTATATATCAATTCCTATTAAAATATTAAATTTTTTAAAAAATAATATTTTCTATCAATGTCACATTCTAATACTGTCCTTATTAAATTCATTCATTTAAATATTATAAATCCACCCAAATTTTATATATTCATCACACTCTAAATATATCTCTAATAAAATTTAAAAAATTACTATATTCATCACCTGTTGTATTTTGACGACAAACAACATTTGCAATCCCAATGTCACCTCTTGTTGAGAATTTCACACCTTCCTTTGTCACGTATCACAATCGCAATCAAAAATCAAACCAAGTGTCAACAACATCCACATGACACATCATAACAACGTGGTATTAGAATCATTGATTATATCATAAAACGTATATAAATTGTAGCACATGTGGCTAACTTATGACTTCCTTGAATATGTTGCTTTGTCTCTTTCTAAATCAGTTGGTCCGATAGTTGGTGGTGCCTTGTGAGTTTCTTTCTTTTCTCCTCTTTTCTTTAGTTATATTATTTCTAAATCATAAAATGATGTTTTAAATACAAGTTTATTCTGTCTGAATCTATTTGGAATTGTTGTTGGTATATCAATTGTCATGAATTAAGGAAAAGCAACAGTTCTTTCCATCATCTATTTTTGCTTTTCCACATATTCCCATTTTTATCTCTGTCCTTCAAAATAATTACCTCCCTCCTCTATTTATCAGTTCTTTCCTCCTTTTCTTTTTTCAAGTTTTGCTCCTTGGTCCTGCTTTACTTCGCATCTTCTCCGTTGCGGCCAGTTCATGACATGTCAAATTTGATACAGAATTGAAGCATGTAATTAATGATCAGTGCGTTTATGATTATTAGGGTTTTAGTTAAACACAAATTCTAAACTAATATAAAAAGGTCAAAAAGAATTTAATGAAAATAAATATCATTGTATGAATTCCAAACGATATATTTTATTTAATTTTATATATGTACATTTACGTAAATTCACAAAAGATTTAAAATATAATATAATTATCATTTGAAAGTGGATATATATATAAAAACGGTGGACATAAATAGTGACTCCCTTTTCAAAGATACAATGGATGGTTATATTAAATTGCTATTTTTTAAGGTTATAGATCAACTTGTGATTGTTGCAATAGATTGGGGACTGAGGTTGCAAGTTGCCCTTCATGATCAGACGAACATGACCGGTGAATCTTGAATTCTATTGACACTACGCTGACATGCCATTTCTTGAGTCATTTATCAAAGCCTAACCAATTTTTGATGGATATCATAAATCTTGAATCTTGAAGTTAATACTCTGACCCTTCATGCTCGTAAAAGCCACACTGCATCCTTTTTGTTCATCATTCTTAGCTTTATCAGCATAAAGGGTAAAACTTAAAAGCGTGAGTTCCAAGTACATCTTCTCTACCATTTTCTTACATTTTTTTCCCTTCATCTTTTTGATATTTCACATTCCCTTTTTACCATATCAGAAAATTGAGTTTTTATTATCTTAAATAAGAAAATTTTCTTATGTTCTTGAATTTGGAAACCCTTTCGTGAGTTCTGAAAGAATTTGAACTGGGATTTTTGAGTTCAATTTATGTTTGGCCTGGATTACTTTGAGAGGTTGAAAACCTTTATTTTTTTCTCTCATTTTGGATTTGAAGAAAATTAATTAGGTTGAATTGGGGTTTCTTTTTTCTTTTTCCTTGTGTATGTTTAGCTGCTTGGTTATTCTTGTGAATTATTGCTGGATTGGCAGTCTGCAGTTGAAGGCAGCTCGATCACTCTCTCTCCCCCAACCAATTTTGTGGCCATGACGAGTAATTAGATTTTAATAGTGGTTATTTTACTCAGTAATGTCTTTCTTCAATTGTTTATTATAGTCTAATCTGCTAGATTTATAATAATGTGGAGTTTCATAACCTAATCTCTCTCTCCCTCTCTCTCACACACACACACACACACAAACACACGCACACTGTTCTATTATTCATGTATCAGTTTAGTTTATTGAGTACTACAATTTTTTATTTTTTTTTAAATACTCCTTCATATGATTCAATTTCATTGATCTGTTTTTCATTTTTCGAGTGTGTTTGGTGGATATTATTTTGGAAGAATGTATTTTGGAATAGTAGATTGATGGAGAATGTGTGGTTGAAAAAGAAAGAAAAGTTATTGATGTGATGGAAACTATTATTTTATTGAAGAATGTGTGGTTGAAAATGAGTAGAAGAATGAGAATGAAAAAAATAATGTGGACCAAACAGGGTCTAAACCCTAATTGCTTTTCTTAAAAAATATATGGTTGAAAAAGAATGAAAAGTTATTGATGTGATGGAAACTATTATTTTATTGAAAAATGTGTGGTAAAAAATGAGTGGAAGAATGAGAATGAAAATTTTAATGTGTACCAAACAGAGACTTCATTTATGAAGTGGAGATGGAATATATAATGAAAAAAACTCCAAGTTTCCCTAGGTTTAAAATGCAGGCCATTCTTTTATATATATATATATATATATATATACACTCATCAAAATCTGCTCTACCAACTCTCAAATGATTGGAGTTTGAAATTTTAGTTCGGCCTAATTTACGATTGATATAATGAGATAAGTCCGGTTTGATAAGCCATGATCCTTCATACTTTCACAATTTTCCGACAGAAGCTTATCCGAGAAATCTGTGTGCGCATTTGCAGGGAAGTTTCTCTTGACTGGACGGGTTAGGCGAACATACTGGATAAGCAAGAATGAATCAACCCAAAATTAAGCGAAAAATAGGGAAGTATGAGGTTGGAAGGACAATTGGTGAGGGCACATTTGCGAAAGTTAAATTTGCTAGAAATTCTGAGACTGGGCAACCTGTGGCTCTCAAGATCCTTGATAAGGCTAAGGTCCTCAAGCACAAATTAGCTGAACAGGTAAGTTTTTGATTACTTGATTAAGAGGAAATCTTCGTGAACCTTGATTTGTCTCCAGAGATTAAAATGAATTGAATTTGGAAGAGATTTCAGTATTTATCTGAGAATCAACATAAATGTTATTTCACTTTGCGGGCAAGGGATTTTTTTAGCATTTAAATCGTCATAAGTGTTCTTTTTCTCCATTGCATTTTCTACTTAACACTTCACTAGTAGCTTCTATTCTGGTCATAAAAGTTCCTGATGTCTTGGCGCGTATTTTGACAGATACAGCGGGAAGTAGCAACAATGAAGTTGATAAAACATCCCAATGTTGTTCGCTTGCATGAGGTTGATCTCGTCCCCCCCCCCCCTCTTTGCATGTTTGTGGGGTTGGGTGCTAGGATGTCTAATAATGTTGTCTTTATTCAGGTGATGGCCAGCAAGACAAAGATATTTATTGTTTTGGAGTTTGTCACTGGGGGAGAGCTCTTTGACAAAATTGTGAGTCGGAGAAATTTTATCGCACTAGTATTAGAATTTTCATAGTTTTATGAAAGTATGCAACATAATATATTGAATTTCAGTTTTAGAACATGTTTAGCTTAGCTAAAAAGTTTACTAGCAAGCTTTAAAATGAATATCAAAAACAGAAATAAGTTACTTATTGTGATATTAGGATAAGAGTTACTTTCAAAAAAATTACCTTTTTTTACTTAGAAAGAAAAAGTGACTTATCCAAACCTGTTTGAAAACGAAAAGTACTTATTTTTAAGCTTAACCAGACATGCTCGGCATTCTTCATTTTTTTTATAATGCTCTTTGTTGGATCCATGGACTGAGTGGCCAGCTGATGTTTTCAACTTTAGTTTTATGCCATCTCTTTCTGGCTGGCAACCATAATTGGCTGTAATTGTTTCTTAAATGCGGTCTCAATTGGATATAATGAATGCCACGAATTTTCTAAATTTAGGTAAATCACGGACGGATGCGAGAGGATGAAGCAAGAAAATATTTTCAGCAACTTATTAATGCCGTTGATTATTGCCATAGCCGGGGAGTCTACCACAGAGATCTAAAGGTAATTGGCATCATTTTAATAGTAACATATAATCAAAAATATAATGGATAGTTTATTTTCTGTTTCACAGGCAAAATGCTAAGTTCACTCATTATTCATATCTGTTTCCTTGTGTAGCCTGAAAACCTATTGTTGGATGCCTCTGGGAACCTTAAAGTTTCGGATTTTGGTTTGAGTGCTCTGTCTCAACAAGTGAAGGTAAATATCAGATCATAGCATGTTTGGTAAGGAAGGTGCACTCTACAAAATTATAGTAGAAAAAGAAGTTAAAACCTTGTCAATGTATTGTCCTGTGAAGGTGCAAAAGAAAGTAGATAAAAAGTAGATAAAGTAATCTTGTCAAAAGAACTCTGTAAGTTGTCAATGCTACTCGAAAAAGACGTCAATTGGAATTTGCGGATAAGCTTTACTTACAGTTTATAGATGCTTTTAGGAGATATTTATGCTTGGAAATTAGTAGATATTTCCAGATAACTGTTTACGGGCTCAATGCCGCTAGATGATAAATACGAAAACAAATAAAGCAGGGAAAAAACGACAAATGAATGATGAAACTACTGATGGCAACTGCAAAATATTTATTAGCAGGGTATCTGTCTTTCTTCGCTGATAGGAGACAAAATTGTGTCCCATTTATTGTATAATTTGTCGCTAAGTAAGGTCAAGAAAAATGTAAATATTGACTGAAGATGGATGGATTCTTTCTATTTCTTCAAGTTGTTGTCCTTTTTGGGTCATATCTTGGGCTGATCAGAAGGAAAGTGGATGTGCAGACTAAAATAAAAAGGATATGGTTAAATAATCAATCAGCCATTGGTAAATAGACAGAAGTAAATTTGCTTGGACCGCAATGGAATTGAAACTCAAGGGAATTGAAAACATAGATATCCAAAACATGCTTTGGATGATTTTTAGTTCCACACACAAGATATTTATTATACTTCACCTTTACTTTGCGTCAATTAGTCAGAGCAAAATAGAATTCTCACAAAATTGATCTAACAGGATGATGGTTTGCTTCATACTACCTGTGGAACTCCAAACTATGTTGCTCCTGAGGTACGATAACTAACCTGTGCACTTCATTCCTGCGTACATATGCATTGCTTCTTTTTTTCACTTGTCTTAAATAATGAGATCGTTGAACCATACCTTGTCTAAAAGCTTAAGCTTTTAGAGAGGGGACACATTAATTTACATAAATTTAGTCTTCAAACAGAGATGACATTATGTGTAGGTTCTAAATGACCATGGCTATGATGGGGCAATTGCGGACTTGTGGTCGTGTGGAGTCATACTCTTTGTATTGCTTGCAGGTTACTTGCCTTTTGATGATTCAAATCTCATGAACCTATACAACAAAGTGAGGATTTTGGCTATTAAATTGCATTGATTATCAAGTTTTCTCTATTATTTCTACGGTAGCTTCATTGTTTCCTTGTGGCTTGTCCAGATCTCTTCTGCTGAATTCACTTGCCCTCCTTGGATATCCTTCAATGCAAGGAAGCTGATTACTCGAATCCTGACTCCAAATCCTATGACTGTAAGAATACCTGTTTTTCTGTGGTGATGCATGTTATCTTGTAGATAAAGAATCTAAATAATTAAACAATGTAACTTAATTTATCTAATTTAATCCATTGACAATGTTCATTTCCATTCTATATGATGACTGCATTGGAAATGAAAAGGAAAGTTTTTTCCTTAAAAAAAATGTGGTAGGAAGAAGAAAAGAGAAACTTAGCATCGTGTTCTGTGCACTTCAATTTATGCTTTTTTTCACTTTTATGATTGATATGTTTGTCCAGCGTATTACAATCCCTGAAATTTTGGAGGACGAGTGGTTTAAGAAAGATTATAAACCACCTGTATTTGATGAGAAAGAAGATACGAATTTGGATGATGTGGAAGCTGTATTTAAGGATTCTGAGGTGAGTGGTCATTCCTCCCCCCACTCCCATTTGTAAATCAATTCTTTATCAATAGACAGGACCAGGGTATCAAAACCCCCCCCCCCACTAAGGTCCATGTGGAGACCTAAAAATCCTGACTAGGCTAGATGGCGTTCCAACTTTAAAAAAAGGATTCTGAGGTGAATTTGTGGAGCTTACAGAACTATATAAATTTTTTGTTGAAAAATACTCACGGACTGCACATCAATTGGTTACTACAGGAATATCTCGTGACGGAGAAAAAGGAAGAGCAGCCAGCAGCCATGAATGCATTTGAGTTGATTTCTATGTCAAAAGGTCTCAACCTGGGGAATCTGTTCGAGGGAGAACAGGTTGGAATTTGTATCTTTTCTTCATAGACGTCCCTGGCTTCCTGCATTGCCTGCTAGGTCTAGTGTCCACAAGGACAAGAATGAAACAGTTTCAGATAAATGAGACAAAATATTTGGAGGCATGTCCAAAAACTGCTGAAGACCAACTCTAATAATCTCTTTTACGGTGTTGTTTCTACTTACATAGGATGCCATGCTAACATAAGAATCATTTATGTCTAATGTTAAAGATCATTAAATAATTAAGTAGATTTCTATTTTGAGACATTTGGACAAGTTACTCTATTCTTGCTTTAAGGGAAACGAGTTATTTTAGATGTAATTCTTACCTTATTATTGAAATAAGTAACTTGCTTTTTTCAAACTTATCCCAATATATGAATTATTTATTTTAAAATTTAGTTTTTTACTTGCTTAGCACATGCTTGAAGTTTCTGGTATACCAAATAATTAAGAAATTTTGAATTTATTATGCAACTCGTGCCAGTTTTACATGCATATGGAGACAGTGTGTTTTTTTTCTCGTCGTTTATCTTTTGTTCCTAAGTCTTATTAATTGCAGGAATTTAAGAGGGAAACAAGGTTCACGTCTAGGCGCCCTGCTAATGAGATAATCAATAAAATTGAAGAAGCTGCGAAACCTCTTGGTTTTGATGTTCACAAGAAGAATTACAAGGTCCGTGATCTCTCGCATGCTTGTGTAAATAGGGAATGGATACTTTTAAGTTTGTTTCATGTATCTGCCTTGAATAAGAAGTGAGAGTATCATTATACTAAAACTAAATCACTTCCCGTACTTTATCACAGATGAGGCTAGAAAATGTAAAAGCCGGAAGAAAGGGAAACCTTAATGTTGCCACAGAGGTATGTTACTAAGGACTCCAATCTGGTGGCTTACTCGAGATCAATTTTACGTTTTGAAACAATTAATCTAACATTTTGTTAATTTTTTACGATCTGATCAAACGTTTTATGCACTTGAATCAGGTTTTCCAAGTTGCCCCTTCTTTGCATATGGTTGAGGTGAGAAAGGCAAAGGGAGATACTTTAGAGTTCCACAAGGTACCCAGTCTTCAAAAAATTACGTTCGATAAATTTTATTTTGTTTTTATTTAGTTCTGAAATAAAAAAGGATAAAATGGGAAATCATTTCCTACAATCTGTACGGGAGAACTTCATAGGATTGTTGACAGTTCGACCATCTAAATTGCTTGAACTTTTTGGACTGAAACTCTATTTGTTTGAGCATTTCTTGCACATTCTCATTGAATTCTGCTTAGCTCCCTATTAGAGTAACAACCTAGATTGGGACGGGTAATCCAATTAATAATTGAATTCCAGAAATTTTAGCTGAATTATATATCATGGAAATACTCCAAAATTTAGAAAAAGAAAATTTAATCTTCCGGAACCTATGGAAAACTCGTCAGAGTGTCAAACTTTTTGAAGTACTACTGCATCTACGACTTTTCTATTACAATTAAACTTCTTTGCCAGAAAGAAAATGTCATCCTTGTTGACAGATACTCACATGGAAGTGGGACCCCGTGTGAATAAAAAAAGGCCAAAAAATTCCTATCCCCCTATTGTGAGGGGTCCCTCCCTGGCAGCATAGCAGGATTGTTTTTATTATCTGGTCTTTTTCCAGTTTCTTTTACAAACTTGAATGTGTTGCTATAGTCCTTTCATATTAGGGATGACAAAAAAACGCGACAAACCCGATACCCGCGGCCCCACCCCGAACAGAGCGGGGATTCCCTCTTAATCGGGTATTCAGGTCGGGGACGGGACGGGTATGGGTAACATGTGCCCCGCCCCGCCCCTTTTTTTTTTTTTAGAATTCAATACTTTAAATGGAAAATTTCATGAAATTTCATTAGTTCTAATAAAAAATGGCAACTAAGATTATCTAAAAAATGACAAACAATAAAAGCATTAGTTTACCAAATTTATTTGAATAATTTAACTTTTAAAAATAAATTAAAAATTAAAAAATATATTATTGTGTCACATTAATGAATGAGGGCAATAAAATGAATTATCAAAAACTTTAAAAAAAATAAAAAATTAAACGGATTAGTAAATGAGGCAAGGTCCCCGCCCCTCCTCGCCTTAAACGGGTAACAGGATGGGGCGGGGCAGGAAATTGCCTAGCTGGGCAGGGGAGGTTGCCCCGACCCTGACCTGTTGCCATCCTTATTTCATACAAAGATCATAATTAATATATAGTAATATCTTTAACTTTTCTTCCTTTGCTTTTTGTTTGCAGTTCTACAAAAACCTTTCAAATTCCCTTGAGGATGTAGTTTGGAAAACCGAAGAGGACATGCAAGAAATGAAGTAGAACTGTTGCTGTCAAATGAAGAGAACGAGCTGCAGTTTCTGGTGTCAACTGCCTTGTAACGGTGTAGGAGCTCTATTTCTTCGATATTTTGGCTTCCTTTCATTGAAACTTTTTCTTATATGAGGGAATTGAGGTTTAAAACTGTTTCCAATGGTTGCTGGCTGTAAATGACATCATAGATAGATCGTGAAGAGTTTTTCATCCTTTGCAAATGCATTCTCAACTGTAAAACTGGACTTCTATGTAATTTGGTTCTTCTGAAATGACTTTTCTTCTGAACATAAAGTTGTAATAGCCTTGGGATGTATTTCTAGAGGTCGGGTTTATGTTGTTGCCTAAATCCCAAAAACTCGTTGTACTAAGAATTAAGCCGGAAAAAAAATAATAATAATAATACAGAGAATCCATGAATATTTACAAATAGCATCAAGTAGACGATCTTTACCTACCTAATGCAGTCTTACATAGTGGTCTTACATGGGGAAAAATCCAAGGAACACGAATCATTTTCCTCTATACTATACTTATTGTGTAATTTTCTACACGACCTAAACGCGCAGAAATGATCTCCTACCCATGGTGAGTAGGAGTTATCTTGTCTATGGTCAAGCCTAAAATTTTTTACAATTCCCATAGGTGGGAGATCATTTCTCCCTAAACACAAGCTACCTTGATGGTCTTCCATCTATTCTTGTTCCACGAGGACTCCACGTCCCATTCACATGTTCCATCTTGTTAGCTCGTGGTGAATTCCTTGAAACATCCTTGGTTGCTTGGAGTTGTTCCAGTTCGGCAAGTACCTTTGCAAAAATACAATTTCAACCATTTAAGCTTCAATGAAACATGGTATATATCAAACAAAAGATCTTGGGATAGTCCCGTAGCTACACATTTATAGAAATTGAGTACGCGGCTTATGCGAGGAGTTAAATTTGGCTTTCTCTTAACAGTTTAAAGTTTAAGATGAGAGCGTATAATGTACCTCGACCATAGCTGGCCTGTTTTTGGCATCAATTTGGAGGCATCTTAATGCAAGGGAAGCTGCAGCCAGTGCACCCTTTTTCGAATACTCACCTCGTAACCTTGTGTCCATGATCCTCGAAAACTGCCTATTCTCTCTTAAGTAGGGTGTCGCCCAATCGACTAACATGTCTTCAGGACCTCCAATAGTCTCATCCCCCAGTGCTCGTTTTCCTGACAACAGTTCTAAGAGGACAATTCCGAAACTGTATACATCACTCTTTGGAGTCAAGTGACCTGTTTAGTCAAATTTGTTAACAAGAAAGAAAAATAAAATAAGGATTTCATTCAAATAAAGATTCCTGACTATCAGATGCAAAAAGAAGGAAACCTGTTGCCACATATTCTGGTGCAGCATAGCCCATAGTCCCAACAACTCTCGTTGAAACATGAGTTACATCACCACTTGGGCCGTTCCTCGCAAGGCCGAAATCTGCAAGTTTTGCGTTAAATTTCTGCAGAATTCAAGCACGAAAATGGCACGCTACATTAAAATGGATACAAAAATCAGATTTAATTAATTTCGACTCTATTCGAGGTTTATGTGTGATACCATACCGAATCAATGAGTATGTTGGAAGCCTTTAAGTCACGGTATATTACATTGGCATCGAGACTGTGTAAGAAGGATAGCCCCCGTGCAATATCAGCTGCAACGTGCATCCTTGTAGCCCATGACATAGGTTGTACTCCTCCTACAAAACAATAGTCGAGCTTTCAACTTATGATCATGAAATGGGCTTGTAGATGAAAGGTTTCCAATTTATTTAGGGCACTCTCGAGATCAAATCCATTGGAGATGAAAATTCAATTGTTATGTAAATTCAGTTTATGAACCAAAAGAAGGATCTAAATGATTGAAATTCGAAAAATGTAAATGAAACAACCTTCAGATAAAAATTTACTCACTTTTAAACAGATGATTGTCCAAGCATCCCTTTGCCATGAATTCGTAAACTAAAAGCCTGTTCATAGACTCTGTGCAATACCCAATTAGCTTTACAAGATTTTCATGGTGAAGCTGGCCTAAAAAGTTGACCTCCGTCTGCCAATTTTGAAAAGTAAAACAAAACCAAAAGTCGTAAACAGTAGGCAAGAATGTGGCAGAAAAATATCGAAGAAAGTTTTGCAGGGACTTGATGAACATACAAGCCATTCCCGGTGACCTTGAAAGCTATCCATCTTAAGTTTTTTGATAGCAACAACAGTGCCAGTTCCCGGTTTGCAAGGAGCCAACGTGTTCTCGTTGATCCAACCTTTAAAGACATGTCCAAAACCTCCCTCTCCAATTAGACTATCGGCACAGAAGTTCTTAGTGGCATTTTTGAGGTCGGTGAGGGTAAAGGATTTGAGGTTGTTGTAGACAGGCATATCACCTTTGAATCCTATGAGGACATCACGCGAAATACCTGAATGTGTTCGCTCGTTTGGAGGATTCAAACCTGAGTTTGAACTACCAGGAACTACTTTATTGCCTACAAAAGTATTCGAGATTAAGCCCTCATCCCAATCTCGAGAGCAACAATGAAGTAAACTAAATTAGATATGCAAAACAAGAAAATATATGTTTAAGATTCTGACCAGGAGTAGGATGAGAACCTTTCGCAGGACTCCCAAAGCAAATGCCCATGTCCAAAATGTCAATAAGCTGGAAAGAAAGTGAAGAGTTGAAGAAGAATGAAATGAAATGCCAGTGAAGGGAATAAGAAAGGGCCATTCTTTTCAGAGTTTAGTCAAACACGTGATGGATCGAAATATCTTTCAATGTTGTCGTGCGCTAACAAGCATAATGCATACAAACTTATTAGTATTTTTTTTTTTTTTTGAAGAATTTATTAGTATTAAACTATGGCAATTAGTAGCTGACTTTTGACTGCATTCTCCATAATGAATGTTCAAATGAATAAAATTATAAAGTAGGCTATTTTCAAAGTACGAAGGTAGGCGTGGAATTTAGTGAGCCTATTTTTGGTACAAAATACATTTGGATTGATGGAGAATGTATGGTTAAAAAAGAAAATTTTATTTGTAAAATCGAAGTTGATTCAACATCGGTTGACAAGTGCGGGGTCCGCATATTTAAAAAATTCAAAAAAAAAAAAAAAAAANAAAAAAGCGGACCCCCCCATGTGAGTGGTTGTCAACTGAAGTTGTCACCTCGATTGTACAACTAGCATGACTCGGTTAAAAAATAAGGAAAATTTTGGGTTTTCGAATAATATTATTTTATTAAAAAATGTGTTATTAAAAAGAAGAAAGAGAGAGAAAAATGTATTTTAAAAATAATGAGGATCAAACAAGGGCTTAGTTCGTGCTGTCACTAGGTTGGACCGGGAGACTTCGGGCCAGTTTCGATACTAGCTCCTAAAGTTTCACGGCGAGCTCAACTTGGCCCATGAAGTTTTCTATTTATTTATTAATTTCTAAATTTTTATTCTTAAAATCCTATGAAAAAACACAAAAAAAATTATAAAAACGGGGAGCCGAGCAGAGCCTCAGCCGTGTAAGGCAAACACCCCTATGTGGAATTAATTCTTTTCAGTCTCTCATCTTAACTCTCCTGTTAAATTTTGGGTACATTTGTATGAGAAAATTTGTTAAGGACCAAAGTAGCGAGAAAAAATGAAGTACGGCCCTTTTAAAATTGTCTATAAGAAGCAGTTTCTCTGTTGAAAAAATTGCACCTTTGGCCTTCAACCTATTGCCTTGGTAGGAAATTAGTCCCCAACATTTAGAAAGGGGAAATTGATTATCCACCTTTCGTTATAACTGCATAATCAGTACCCAATGAAGAAATCATCCATATTTTCATTAAATTATCACGTCACCCTCATGAAAAATGCCCCAATTCAAATTTTGAATTTTATCTTGCATTTAGGTTTATTTCTAGACAAATATATATGAGTGCATCTAGTGCTTGTTTGGATTTTATACATTCATTACTACTATCCATTTATTATCCACACATTAATTAAGAAACCCAAACAAGCGCGTAGTTATATTCCTCTTTTTATATTACTTTTGAATTTTAAAAAATTACTTATTTTGAAAGTAACTCCTTACCATTTTACATTTTTTTAATTAATTTTCACTAACAAAAAAGGTAGTATCATTTAAATTTATGTATGTACTTATACGTAAATATACTTGCCAAATGACCAAGACTAAGGGGCTATTTGGCATGACTTTTGAGAAATCAATGGAACTTTTAAAACCCAAAATTTATTTTGAACATATTTGGTTAATTTTATAAAAGTGTTTATTCTAAATTGAAGAAATTTTAGAGGTAGTTGATCAAATGTGACTTCTGATAAGTGTAGCTTTTATACTTATTCGTGATGCTAAATTATGATATTTTATTGCCTTTTGAATTAAATTCTACCTAATTTATGTTAAATTGTATTTTGTAGGTAAAACTTTATGTTTGATAAAAAATTGAAGAAAAGAATGCAAAATAGCGGAAAATAGCAAAAATTCAAAGTACGTTGGACTTGGAACTTGGAAGCAAGTAATTAATTAGGCCTCAATTTGGACTTCTAATTTGATACAAAATTTGGCGATTTGAAATTAAATATATAGACAAAGATAACATTGAGCTGGAACTTAAAAAAAGAGGCCCGTTTGCTTGGATATTAGATATATACATATTCACGTAGAAGAAAAAAAGAAAAGAAAAAAAAAAGGCAGCTTGAGCAAAAGAAGCCGACAGATTGAGCACTGAAACAGGGGTTGAATTTGATATATATTATATGGATAAATCTAGATGTACATAATTATTGTACATAATGGATTACATAGGCCCATGTGGAAGAAATTCGGCCGTGGATGTAAAGTGTGGAAAAGTCAAAAACTGTAAACTATCGATGGATGTTCGCCACATGTCAATTATGTAATATATTATGTACTTGTAGCATGGTCCTTATTATATATATACACACAACACATAGGAGAAAAAGAAAGGAAAAAAAAAGAGAGAGAGAGGAATAAGTCAAGAATTGCGGCTGGAAATTGAGGAAATTGGTAGATGTGAGTGGATAATATTATATTTATATACACGTGCCGGCAGCTTTGGACAGCAGGAGGAAAACAGAACAAAAGGCCGAAGAAGAAAACGGAAGTCAGCGGCGGAGATTAAATACACAGAGAAAAGAAAAGGCAGCTTTGCAACTTGCAAGATTATATATACACGCAAAAATTGGACGGACGGCATCTTCCCGTTTCGTTAAATTTTGGTGATGTCGTTCTACTTTTATGCGTGTTTAAATTCAATATTATGCATGGCTAAATACTTTTATGTTATGATGGATGATGTAGCTTAGGTTTCTATTATATATTTAATTTCAAGATTTTCATGTCATTTTAATACTTGTTAATTAATTATTGTGTGTTTAATACTTTAATTGTTTGCGCAACAATTAATTGATTTAAGGATAATACTGAGACCGAGAGGTGATGTATAAATCTAACTCGTGCAATAATTAACATAGACATTATAAGAGATCGAGAGATAATTATAAGTTATGTGATCTTTGTTGAATTTTTATAGATAAATGCATTCATATGTGTGTGGATTTACATAGAAATATAGTAAGTTCGGGCATATGAATAAGATTAGTTGCTCGAGAAAGATCACTAACTACATCAGGTTAATTCGATCGTTGACACGTATGAAAAATAGTTGAATAAATTANATCTACAGTTTTAATTTGAGTTTGTTATTTTTAATTAATAGTTTTTTATTTCATTTATTAGAATTTCGCTTAGAAAACAAAATTTGATTTGATCATTAGTTACTATTTTAATTTAAATTGAAGCTAAATTAGCTTAAAATTTTATAGCAAATAGTAGTCTCTGTGGGACGATATTCGGATTTGATAAATCCACTTTATTACTTGTCACGATCCGTACACTTGCGAAATTTCACGAACAATTTCCCCTAAAAACTTTTTAGAAATTAGTTTCCAAAAATTAATCAAAGTAATTTTCTCAGGGAGCTCTTCCGTAAGAAGCAAAAGCAAAAAAAGAAGCACTGTCAAACAAATCCTAAAAGTAACAAGGAAAAATCAGTAAGAAAAAGCAGGAAAAAACATTTCAGATTTCCATGAGAAGATGTCCAAGGATACCCTTCTTGCATCCTAGTATTTGCCTGTCCGTTGATCATAAATTCTTGAGAACAATAACATATAAAAGACAAAGAAAATACTCAACTCATTCATTGGGGGTCGGATGATAAGTGAGTTTTACACACTTATTCAAGGCCTAGAATATCGATATTTGGCAATTTTTTAATAAAATATATGCTAAATTATTGTATTTTATGTTATATAGGTTAAACTCAATCGTTGAACGAAGAATTAGAAGAAACAAAAGAAAATCAAGGAAAATGGCAAAGTCCAAAGTTTGAGTACTAAATTGCAAATTCAATAGTTGAATCGGACCACGAGATGATACTTTGAAGATTGATTGGAGACAATTGGATGAAATTTGAACTCAAAAATGAATGGATTAAGATCAAAATATTATCACAATCAATGTCCAATTGCACAAGTTATATTCCAGATTTTTAGCCGAATATTGATACCCATTGTTGGCACGTAAACATCCGAATTGGAAAAATTATATTTCTAGAAACGTTGTAGCCCTTTGAGCCAGCTTTCTAATGCACTTTGAATCGCACCAATCGGATATCGGGAGAGAAAGTTATGGTCAAAATACTGACTGTTGTGTAGAGACAAAAAAATCAGCTCGCGAATGAAGCATTCCTATTCGATTGGAGCTCTTTTGGAAACCAAATTGGACGTGATTTTCAACCAATTTTCGACTCCTACAAATATATAACAGCAGAATACATGAAGGAGTGGAGGGGAGAAGACTTTTGAGAGAAGAAAAGATGCGAGAACGCGAAGATCAACTCCAAGAA
>CAIGRT010011345.1:0-12306 GCA_903798405.1 Fraxinus platypoda
CCCACATTACTTGGGAAAATATAAATGATCCACTTAATAAGGTGAGGGCAATCCTCCCACAATAAGCCGATTTTATTAGGTGGAGTTAGGCCCAATATTTCTAACATATATATTCCTGGGTCATGGAAAAGGGAAATCTTGACAATGATTGAACTTGTATTTATGCATTCCTTTCTACAAATGACTTCTGTCAGTAGAATGGAAGCGTTTCTTGAAACGAAGTTTTAATTTTTCGAAAACCTGATTAAATTATGTAATCTTCACGTGCAAAGAATACATAGCTCCAAGAATAATGCTGATCGTCATTATAAAACAACCGTGAAGTTTCAGCTTCCCTTAAATTCTAATGGAAACAGAATGACATTTTTACCCAGTTAAATTCTATATATTCTGACAATAAAACATGAGAATGCAGTTTTGCTGTTCGAGAACAGACAGATAGAAAGACACTAGAGCTAAATAACATACAATGGTAAGAATGAAACCCTCTTTTGAGTGCACGGAGATAATGAATTCTGTTATTTCTAGGCACAAGTGATGCAATATCAGAAGAAAAATGTGAACCTTTCAGACTTTACCTATCAGTGGGTGTCCAATGAAAGAAAGATGAATGCGGATTTGGTGTGGTCGTCCAGATTGGATCTCAACCTGTTCAATATGGGAAATCAAAAGCAAAAGAAAGTTACTATGGCTTTTATGATAAAATAGATTCCTCAAACAAAACATAACCGCTTCCAGATGCAGATCATCGATAAATCTCACCACTTCATACAAATTGATATAAAGAATTTAGTTTGAATAGCATGAAGAATTTTATGAAGTGAAAAGGAGTTCAACTCGCAAACCACCCTATTAGTGTTGTTATCACACAGACTATCAGATTCTCTCAAATTATAATGACAAGAAGTTATCAACTGTCAGGCCTACATAAACTCAACAAGAAAAATTTGACAGATCGTTCAAAAAATAGAATTAAGAATAACAAGCTTTATTCCTAGTACAACTGGGGCAGATGACTAAGTTTGGCAGGCATGTAAGTATTGTCCAAATACCTGGACCAAGGTACAATTGCTGTGCATATTTCTCTCAAGAACACCAACCCTGCTGAAAGAAGGTTTCCCTGAAAATTGGAGAATTCGGGGGAGAGAAAGTTAAATAAGTAGGCTGATAGAAAAGAAGAAATTATAAATGATAAAAGGAAATAGAACACCTGATACCAGTAACATGCTACATAAAATGAGACAAGTTATTAAACCTGAAGGAGAAGCAACATACAACCCCTTAGCAACACCAGGATATCTGACCTGCCCAATGGGCTGCTCAATGGTAACCTACCATCAATAAACTATTATTTGAATATGCAACAGAAAAGTGGAAACAGCTATGACAGCTTCACATGTAGCAGAGCATTGCAGATGATATCTGAGGTTCAACGGATCAACAGAAAAAGGACGAGGGAGAAAGAAAATTGGATTCAGAGGAAAAAGGAAAATGCGGAACTAGTATTACCTCATCCTCATTGATTACCCCACTTGCCAGGGCTCGATATATCTTTGTAATTTTCCTCATTGTCTTAAGCTCTGAATTGGAATCTCTGCACAAATTATGACAATATATCATGTCTTAATGACACCCTAACATAGAAAACCAAGTCTGGCATCTTAATATGATATCCAAGGAAAACATGGTAATAATGTGAACAAGAACTCCTGACATCACAGTGCACCCGGCTAGTTTTGAACGGATAACATGTATTGGGCTGGTCAGATTTATCTCACCAAAGAAAGGTGACTTGAGATCGCGATTTACCAATTGAAATGGAGAAAGAAAAGTAAATTTTAAGGAAATACTACCAAATCTTACTTCGGGATTATGTAATGCTTGAAGAAGTTTGGAAAAGAAAACAGTGCCTGGCCCGATTTATTTTAGCAAAATTTTGACAGCATGGTGATTCACGTGAAATGGTCTGCGTTTATGCGGAATATGCTGAAACCTGAAGCACGGAAGACTTGTGACTATACTACTTGAACTCGTGGTGTAATTCCATTACATGTGCATCTTACAGCAGTATTATCTACAATAACAACTTAGTGTGTGTTTGTGAGTGCTTTCCTAACGCTCAAAAGCGCTCTTCATTAAAATTATGCATGTTTGTTAAAGTCAATAAGTGCTAAAAAAAAAAGAAAAAGAAAAACTTTGTTATGCTGTTTTAGAGAAGTTCAAAAAGCTCTAAATTCAGCTTTTATGGGAGACTGAAATCTATATTTAATGAAACTTTTAAAATTCCAAATATAGCCAAATGAAAGATGAGCGTGATCGGATTGCATAACTTCTAATGTTAAATAGCACAAGTTGCCGGAGTCAGTGTGTCGTTGTCCGACAAATATAATACACTGACATGCGCCAGGCACGCTCTGGACACATGTCGGAAACGCAGGTGACGTGTGCCCCTTTCTACAACTGTACAGTAGATCGAGTTATTGTCACTACGATGGCATCTGTGGAAGATAGTACGGTTTGGGTTGGGTCTAGGAAAGAGAAGAAGATGAGAGGATCTGCGAAAATGAAAGAGGAGAAAGGACTGTGGAAGAGGAAGCGGCGGGGCAGTTGGAAAGAAACCCTAATGCAGTAAGTTCTCAGGGGAAATGAAATGGGGGCCACCACTTCAAAGTCAAATAGAATAGACGAGTAAAATATATAAAACTTCCTGTGTTTCCAATAAGCACTTTGAGCTTTTGAAAGCCCTCCCAAAAGCACACTAAACAATCTTTATACTATATATGCCTCTCTCTCAATAGAAATAGGACTCACCTACTTAAATTGAATAGATCGTGTAAAAACTGAATTGAAAACCCATGTAGTTGTTCTACTTGCTTATTCTAAAAACAAAAATTCGAAAAATAAATTCAAAATCTCTACTCACAACAACAGCTGTGCCAAACTGAACCTTTTAATCATTTTGGCTACTGTCTGAAGCTACTACATTTTTCCATGGTTAGTGGTTGACCCAGGAAGTGATAGGCAAACTTAAATTCTTTATTTTATTTTCTTGAACTTTGCAAATGAAAATATATATAGAAATCTCATTTGTATACCATATATGTATTTTCAGTTTGTGTGCCCAATGTTGTGTTCTTCGGCTGCCTAAAAGTTAGAGCTGTACATACACGGAATGCGAAAGAAATGTGAATTAGAAATTCGAAGTAACTAGGGATGAAAAAAGCTCCAATTCCTATTTACTATACTTAAGGATATGTTTGGTAGTGCTTAAGGTGTGGTTCCTAAAAATTGTGTGGATAAAAAGTGGGTAATAAGTTGTGGGTCTTATGAAATGTGTGGATAATAAGTGGGTTTGACCTACTTAAATTATAATTTAAGCTTTGCCAAACATGCACTAATTTGTTATTAATTTTTTCTTCATTTTTTAGGATAAGTTTCTCAGTGATCTATAATGTTGCATAGGCTCCAGCACCAGTCTATCGAACAGGTTCAGTGGGGGCATTTTGTTGGCTATAACAGAACTAATTGTTCAACCATTTTCAGAGGACAAAGGCACCTGATCAACGTAACTAATTACAACTTTAAGGAGCCTCAGGCAATATGTATGGATAGACAATTACCTCACCAACAGCTAACTGATATAAACTTATATGACTAGAGTATACGTTGAGAGGCGACAGAGATGCTGAAAAGTTAAATTCTTGAAATTCATAGAAGATCGATGCCTCTTAACAAGATTTTCCACTTGGTTGCTTCACAAGCTATTATTAATCGAGACTTAAGTCTCCTATGAAGCTACTACTTCTATAATAATGCAACCAGCAAGTGGTCGATGGCATGTTGCATTCCCACCATCACAATTCACAAAGCAGTAGGGTAACAGGTAATTAGCTGCATCCATATCTTAGTTATTTGGAATCATGATACATGATCCCTCAACTTTCAGAAAGTCCAAAGAATATCTTCTTAGTTAACTCAAGTATTTAAAAAACAAAAAATGAATTTCCACTTTGATCTAATCATCAGGACAATCAGTTGGCAAAGAACTCACTGGAAGTCAATAAAATAAAATAAAAACGGATGGATAAGGAAACAGATTCAATAATATATAAAAAAAGGATAGAACGATTTGTTTTTCACTTACCTGCTGACACCAACAACAGACGTTCCATCGGCGAAGTAGGCTGCAAGACGAGATTTTGCAAGCTTTGTCTTTGCACAAAGTAATATTCCTAGTACCAAATAGAAAGGCATTTAATTTAGTTTATCAGGCCCAGGGTCTTCAGAGAATCACAAACTCCACAAAGATCAAAATGACATTTAGCAGGAAGAGAACAAAATGTGAAGTGAATTATGATCACACTTATTACAGGTGTATTAAGGTTCAATTGTATAAATAGCCTTTCAATTAGATAGATAAAATAATGAAATTTGATGGGAAAATACACTTTTATGCAAAGTTTTCAGACAGAACAATAACAATTCAACTTATTTTTTCAGCTAATAGTTTTGAATTTATGGAACTGAGGACAGAATCTATCATGGTGATCTTCCTTTGATAAAATCTAATTTTTTTTAATAAAATAGTGAATCAATACATTTTTATTTTCATGAAACAGCTAGAGAAAACATAAAAAAATTGGAAAACAAATCTAAATGTAGCCAAAATCCACAACATAGAATTCAGCCCTGGTTCAACTATCCTTTTTGATAATGAACTAAAGATAGAAGGACTACCTTAACAACTCAAAGGATGAAGTTTATACATTCCTCTAAACATGAGATCTACCTTAACAACTCAAAGAATGAAGTTTATACATTCCGACAAAAGAATCTCAAATATTTATAAAGACTAACCTGATGTGCCCCTTCCAAGTCGATGAACCGGAACAGGATGCGGTTCTTGACATGCTGATGAGGAGGTCAGCTTGCGTGAATGCCATTGGAGTTGTGTCAGGACAGTCCTCTGCTGGAACAATCCTCCAGGTAGAACTTGTAAACCCGATGGTTTATTTACAGCTATCTGAAACATTAGCAAAACTTAACATGCCGTTATATAGAAATGTGATTAAACAATTAAATGGGTATATATCAAATAGATCCACTACAATATTTCCGTCTCTAGTTATTCCATTTTCAATATATGAAGAAACCATTTATTTTACAATTCCTGGTGACCTGGAAATGTTCTGAGGTTTAAGTACGAATATTAATAGATAACACAGTTTCTGCGTCAACATTTCTTTTGCATATTTTTTGATGTCCATGTCCATTCCTTTCAGAGGGAAGGGGAGTGAGAAAGAAAATTCACTTAAATGTTCTTCCATTAAGAAACGGTTCATTCATTTACTTTTTTTTTTTTCTCCAAAACTGTTTTCCTAAGTACACAAAGAATAAACTAATTTTGAAGCTCAAAATGATTCGGAAATAAGCCACATTACCTCTACATGAATTACTTTAGATTGAACATCACCATGACTTATGTGAAATGCTGAATCAAATAAAACATAGGCACGCAAATGTTTCAACTTACCACATCATCATCTTCGTATAGAATTTCAAGCAAATGAGGTGCATCAGGCTCTTGCCAGGGAAGCCGAGAATATATTAGCTCCATACCTTCCCTAAAACGATGAAAGGAAAATTGCAAGTGCTAAGTTATTAATGAATTTCAAGTGCATGCAACTCTGGGTATTGTAGTAATTATTACATAGAGAGAGTGATTTCAAAAATTAAACCTGAGAATTGTATCAGGATCTGTAACAGCGTTGCCATCAATAGTTATCTGCTTATTGTGAATTCTCTGCAACCAACTGCTCAATAATCAGTATCCAACATGACACGAACAGGCATGTGTTCATGTGGAGGTATGTACTTAGCATGTTTGGATAAGCTTAAAAATTTACTTATTAGTGAGTTAACATGCAAGTAAACAAGTTTCAAAATAATTTAATTTTTATATTTGTCACAAATGGAAATAAGAGTGGAAGTGAGAAAAGAGTTAAGAGCATGTTTGGGTGTGCTTAAAAGCCCTTAAAAGGTGCTTTTTCAAAAGGATCGAGGATATGCTGTCAAAAATAATTACTTTCGAAAGAGATAAATATTTACTTCAGAAAAAAAGTAGATTGTAAAAAAGTTACATTTAAGTAAATTCTACCATTTTTAAGCTTCGCCAAACATAAAACAAAAACATTTTTTTTTTTCAAAATTTGTTTTTTTTTTTTTTTGAAGTGGGATCAAATTAATTGCATAGAAAATGAAATTGAGGTTACATGCTACTACTTAATCACGTCAAATTAATATGATTAATTATTATTACCCTAGAAAAGGAGCTGAATTCTTGTACTTTTTGGAGTAGAATTCGATCAGCGTCAAGCCTGTAGAGTCCAAAACCAAAAATAAAAAATAAAAAAAATTCAAATAAATAGATATGTAATCTTTAACAGATAAATAAATATAATCTTTATGAATGCATACAATATGTGTAAATTTGTACCGGAATCAGATGAACGGAGGAGGTCCTGGTAATGGAGTCCGTCATTAAATTCCGGCCAGGGCTCCCCAAATGACTGCATAATTGGCTTCGGTTGAATAGGAAGAGACCAGAGAAGACCTGGACCCCAAAACAAACGTACAGGTGAAGTTATGGGCTGGGCCAGAACCACTCTTCGCTGTAGGCCTGGCCCAATTCAATAAAACTTCTTTCACAATCATTATGAAAATTTCCATAAAAAATGGGAAGGAATGACAACGGAGTTAGACTTTTGGGAATTTCTAGAAGCCGGACGGGGATAGAGGTCAAGATGGAAATTAAAATATGAGCCGTGCTTGTTGACCCAGGATTTAATCTCGGGACAACTAGTTTATCCCTTCAAATATTTTAGTTTATGGTCCTAGTTATTATTTATTTATTTTTAAATATAATTTAAATTTATCTCTTGTCGAACTTCTATTTTGACTCTTGAACCATTAGAATAGAGACTTTATAAAGCAGTTTTCAAGTAGTTACTAGGAGAAAATGGTCTGCGTGCCGATCGAGTGAGCAAAAGTGAAAATATTTCGAGACTAAATTATAGATCGTTATTTGAGCCAGATGTTCTCTCTCTTCCTCTTATGAGCAAGGATTGGAAATCAGGGTTACGAATTAAAAGCACTTATTTGATTTAGTTCTCCAACAATTCACCACGTAGGAAAAATATATTTTCTTACAAATATTATCAAGTACTTGTGCATAAAACGATAGTCGTATATCTTAATTCTTGTTTGGTAGAGATTTTTTTAGAATATATTCAATGAAAAGTATTTTTTTTTTTTTTTTATGCAGAATTCGTGGTAAAAAGTAGAAAAATATTTATGAATCTACTTGTGAAATTATTTTATTGAAAAATGTGTAGTTGGAAATGAGTTTGAGAAATAATGAGATTAAGAAAAGAGCTTTGCTTGGGATACATAGGAGGTAACGTAGGGGTTGACATAATACTCACATGGGGTGGAGCCAGCTTTTAAAATGGGTCCCACCCCATGTGAGTATTATTAGTACCATTATGTAGAAAAATTATGTACAAGTAGCATTTTTGTTAAGAAAATGGGGGCCAAATGGGGACTTGATAACCTGAAAGATCATTCAGCATTTCTCATCCAAATTCTTATTTCATAATTGTTGTGTAAATCAGATCAAAGTATAAATTACAACACGAGAAATATTTTATCCCTCTTATTCTCAAATAGGTGAAAATTTAGGTCCAAGAAACAAAAAAAATAAAAATGGTAGAACATAATGTTTTCGACCAGCTTACACAGCAGAAAATGATATCAAACACACAAACCATCATCAGAAGACGTCTGCAGACGATGAAGACCCAGAAACCTGCAGAGGATTACTTTTCCAATCAACAATCTCGCTACAATGTCCTCTAACTCTGTCCACTGCCAATGGACTCGGCCCACAGCTTGAAGTTTCAGCAAGAACCAGTTCTTTTGCAGCAACTGTCTTCAGTCGATACCTCTCAGCCCTAGAGCCGATGACCTGTCCTAGAATTGATGCTGCAATGGTAAATGCCATGGCTGTCTTAGGCATTAACACAGATTTCCTAAGCATACCTATGAATGGCACGGCTGCATGGACAGCGGCAAACCACGAGGGCGAGAATTTTTCTGTGTGTTCTCGCCATATTCCTAGAGGTATATTTGCTGCCATGCCTAAAACGCCTATAACAAATACTTTTGCAGGCAGTGGCTGCGGTCGAAGGTTTTTGGCGAAGGCGGTTTTTGATATAGCACTTCTAGCGGCAATCACTGCTGGAGGGCACTTAAATTTCATGCCAGGAGGGGGCTGAAGAGCCTTCGCTACAAGAGGAAGGACGTGGCTCACAGCTCGGTATGACTTTGCAATAGGGCAATTCCCATTTTGCAACCACTCGTCACTCATTGCCTCATGCTCTGATTTTCCTCCCTGAAAGAATGGAGTAATCATCAAGATACAAGAAAAAGAAATGTTTACTTATTTAACACTTTGTTCAACCATCAGCATCAGCAGCTTGTACGCTATAGGATGATAAAATTTTGAACTATTTCTACAAAACCTCCTAGATTTTACGAGTGAACTCCAGAAACTCGGGAATTAGATATGTTACCAATAATGCAGGAACTAATTTTTTTACTTGTACGTATAAATTTCGAAGACATCCCAGTTACTTAAAACATAAGTTGTCAATTACCTTTGAAGAAGACTCCTTTTTGGACGAATTGGATTTCTTATTTTTATTCTTCCACTTCTCAGAAAATGCATCAAATCCAAAAGGGCCCCCGGGACCAAACGATGAGAGACTGATAGAGGCTGCCTTTGCTGCCAATGGATTGAAGTGGGTTGGTGCTGATACAGAACGAGACTTCTCAGTAGCGATAAATGATTTTCCGGAAAGTGGGACTACACCATTTTGCCCATGAAAAAGTCTGAATGACATATCAAAATTGGGACCATCCTCAAATATTGGACCTTTCCTTTCCTGAACCTGAAACGAGCAAAGACAAAATACCACAAGGGAGCCTCTCAGTATAACATGGTTCGAAAATCGCCAAATCTATTAGTAAACAGGGTTGGACTTTTTACATTGTTGACAGTGTCCAGCACTATACAATCCACTCTACCAAACAAGCCACATATAGGATATGCGAAAAAGGAATATACAACTTACGGGCATGGGGAAAGCCATTGATGTTGAAAAGGAGAAGTTGGTGGGTTCATTGATGTTCCGCAAAAAGGGACACCTAATAATGCCCTGGTCTAATGATGAAGATTCTTCTTTCAAGTCCCTTGAGAAAAACTCCATTCTAGTATAACAACCTGCACAAGAATGACACGTTTTAAACAACAGAATGTGATATGCTTTAATCGATAGTAACAAAACTAAGGAATATGAAAAACATAGATGGAAATGTATAACTAACACGTGTTAAAGCCAAATACAATTATAACCCAAAATTTAACAGTTTCCTTGGATAAGCGAAAGAAAAGAACAGACCTTTAGGCACATCTGTGTCAAAATGGAGACAAAATCCTATGTATACTACAAGCTAGAAGCTTTTAAAATGTTGCAAAGAGAGTAACCATTATCATATATGTTTCCGAACGCTAATTAGTCTGAAAAATTGAGAAGCATTAGCACAAAAGTTGAAGAACAAAGAGAATAATTCGGATCCTAGGTGTTTGCACGCTCAAAGTGATTAAGAGAACTAATATCGCCAGATTTCAGCAAAAATGAGAATATTTATTTATACAAGCACGGTATGAGAAGTGCAAATAATTTCCTAAAAATTGAAAAGTACAGCCATCGACATTGAGAAAAAAACGCGCAACATATAATCATATTGTGCTGCTGGCTCGTTTTCAATTAATTACTACCAAAAAGTTTAGCAACGTGAATTCTATAGGCATAGATGGAGATTCAAATGGTCAACGAAATCACCTTACCATGCTCTGCTTGAACATATAGCTAAAACTTAACAGAATTATTCGCAACTATTAACTAAAATAACAAAACCCCTTTGACTTAGAGAAATTCAATCATTTTCACCAAACTTATATGCTTAACCTAATCATTCATAGATTTCTTGCTAATTTCTATAGTCCTACATTAGCTAGATTAATTGCCTGCTTCAGGTGCCAAACCATAGCCCAAAAAATTAATCTACATTTCCTTTTTCTTGTTTTCTCTCTATTTTCTGTTGATCTTATGGCCAAAAATTCTATATAAAAATACATATATAAACAGAAAATACAAACATATTAATATGCATAAAGTGTGAATAAACCCATATCCAGAGTCCCAACCAAAAATAGTTGAAAATAAATAAAAAGGCAGATTTTTTTCCCGACTCGACTCCTAAAAATATTAAAATTCAAGACTTTTTTTCTGGAGCACAAATCAAAAGTCTCTTCAGAACATCATCAGAACAATCATCAGCAATCAAAACCCATAAACCCAAAATTAATGAAATGAAGAAAACTCAAGACACATAATACATAAATATAAGGATCAAGATAAGACAAGCTCGTACCTTCGAAAATTATTCGGTGTTAAAACACAAAAGGAGATTCGATCCAAAACCTTAAGCAATTTGAGATCTTCTTAAATAGAGGGAGAGAGAAGAAAAGAATCAAATGAAAAAATGGAGTGGGTGAGCCAATAGGACACTAATTGGGAAGAAAAGAAATAAAAGAGGTATTTTTCTAGAGAGAGAGAGGGAAAGTAGACAAAATTGGCGTGCTGACCACAAGCCAGGTACAAGACAAGTCACCCACGATCCACACGCCAGTATTGATTTCGGACATTGTTTGATTCATTCTTCGTAATTTATCTCCAAGCCATTCGGGTCAACGTTTGGTAGCTGCTTAGGCTTTTGATTGGCTCAATCTCATATGTGCTCCAATCAAGAATTTGTCGAATTTAAAAAGGAAATAGGAAGGACGGACGTGTTGGTGCAAAGATCTATGGGTCAAAGGTAAGATAACATCTTGTTTTCGAGATAAATTTATGTTGCAAGAGTGTCTATTCAAAGAGATAAAAACGTTTTGCAAAGAATAAAAAGGACGAACATGTTAGCTTGATGGAAAGACTGTGTCCCGTTTTTGATGATGTATGAATGTCGATAGGAGGAAGTTTATGTTGATATTATTTGAACATATAGAAGTAAGAGTATTAATATGAGATTAAGAAATCCTATAAGATCAATATTTATATTTTTCGACTGTATAATTATGATTCTTATGATTTGATATGGCAAAAACTGAAAATAGTGAGGGGAAGAAAATGATGGAAAAAGGGAAAGGAGAATGTGCTAGTTTGAGATTTGTTGGTTAAAGAAAATATATAATGTATAGATTTGTGGACAAATTCGTACAATGCGAGATTGTCAATCTATAAATATTAAAACAAGCTCACCGATAAAATAGAAAGGGATATCATGTTAGTTTTGAAAATCAAAAGGATAAAGGAAAAGCAACAACTTGATTTAATGATGCAAGTGGCTGTTCAAGAACATTTCTGGTGATATCAAGGGAGAGTGTTGATACGACATAAGAAAAATATGTAAAAAAGGGATGAAAAATTACATATGGATATTATTTTTTTTATTTTTTTGCGCATGTTTGACATGTCTTTTGCTTTTGCTTCCAGTAGAAGAGTTTTTGATAGTTATCTTAATTTTTATTTGAAAATTAATTTTTAAAAGAGTTTCTTATTTCATAAATGCTATTATATGAAGTTACATTGGATCAGATTCATCTAAAAGCTCTTCTAACTATTAGAAACACTTTTATAAAATTAGTCAAACGGGTTCAAAAGCAGTTTTAGGATCTCAAAAAGCTCTTTTTAACTTTTAAAAAGTCATATCGAATGAACACTAAACATGAGTTTTAAAAAACTTCTATCAAACAAGGATTAAATTTACCCATTAGTTCAACAAATTCGTATCGAAACCTTTTCTTACACAAAATATTGTCCAAATTGTGTCAGGCCGAAATATTTTTGATTAATCTTTCTTTCATAGCCCTTATTTGGTACAAATTAAAATTTAAACTTTAATTTAAATAAAAAACAACAATTAATTTTACAATAAAACCATGAGCACATGAAAATTTTAACAGAATATGTACTGATACTGACGTGGCAAAATGTTATTTTTTCCTTTTTCCCAATTTCCAATGATGTCGCACCATGCATTGTCTGTAAGGATTTTCTATCAAAAAAGTATGTACTTGTAGCATGATTGTTAATCTTAATAACTGTAAGGCCCAGACCACAACAC
>CAIGRT010011350.1:0-11714 GCA_903798405.1 Fraxinus platypoda
TCAAGCTTTTGTGCATCAAATGATTGTACCTAGAAAAATGTGGAAAACGTTTTCCATGGAAAAATTTACCTATCAAATAACTTTTTAAGGGTGGAAAAGGAAAATGTTTTCCTTTTCCATAGAAAACTAAGGCTATCAAATGGAGCCTTAGATTTTTGCTTTTTATTCGCACAAATAGAGGCGTAACTCAAGTCAATCACACTAGTCTTAAAAAAATGATATCTGACATGATGTGATGGATACTAACATTTATTGACAATATTCTTTATGCGAACGACAAGCCTTTTTAGCACTTCACGAGTGATTTCTTCTCCTTACTTAACCAAAATAGCCGATAGCTTGAATGCTACATAGGGACTATTGTTCCAATGTAGCCAAATCCCACAATTGTGAAGGCGATGGCTTGAATAAACATGTATATAAAATAGTAGTTCGTTCTATAAAGGAAGTCGTAGAATCCACATACAAATAGAAACATAGCCAACTCTAGCTCGTGTAGTAATATTCTGCAAATGTTTAAAACACGCATTAGTTTTCATCATCATCCAAATATGTAAAATGTCACTAGTCTTGTGACCAAATTGCCACACATATATAGACATGTATGATCGAACGTAACACACATCAAGAATTACACGTAAATTACGTTGTCAATAAAGTGTTCAAAGCTATAATGCTAAAAGTAAGAGAGTGATAATTTACCGATCTCTAAGTTTAAATCGAACTCTCTTTGCTGGTACTGCTGCTTCGGTATTCAATTTGTTCTTGAGAGCATCTCCAAGTTTTTGAGTAACAACCCATTCATTAGCTCTCTTGGCCTCTAGCAGACCGATGATTGTTGCCTTGGTTCGATGAAAAGCCATCACATTCTCAAATAGGATCCAATAAAACAATAAATGGAATGACCTGAAAATTCACAAATATTCATTAGGTATACCACAAGTTTTGTCACGCGAATGCGCAATTGTCGTTAAGTACGTAAAAAACCCGACCTTGGAGTTCCAAAGGAGCTTAATGTCGTGACAATGAACGGAATATAAATTGTTCCCCATTTTGGAATCTCAACTTCAGGAAAAAAAACTGTCAATGGGAATATAACACTGTAAAAGAAGAAATTGAACATGTGAACCATGATCTTCTTTACAAAGAAGAAGTTGTAGATCACATATACCTTCTTCCACACAGACACTTTCTGCCAAATCAGAAAACAAGAGATTTTAGTTTCTTGTACAATTAAATCAGCTTCTTTGACAGATAATAAGGTTATTAAACAAACCTTATTCCTAACAATATCCATAGCCGTTTTTCTGAATAAATTGGCAGGACCACAAGACCATCGGTGCTGCTGAGAACGGTAGGCTTTAAAAGTACTAGGAAGCTCACTTTTCACCTAATTAATGTGAAATGCCTTAAAATATGGCAGGTGTTTTGCCAAAAAATCTTGATATTATACTTTCCAGTCGCGTTTAATTCTGCTTACGAAACAAGACTTGACACGACATATAATTTGATTTAGTACCTGGAGGTCCCCAAGATATAGAAATTTCCATCCCTCGAGACCAGCTCTAACAGCCAGATCCATGTCCTCAACTGTTGTTCTATCTTTCCACCCTCCTGCCTCATTGATTGCTGCTATTCTCCATACACCACCGGTTCCTGAAATCGTATAACTTTCACCTTAATAATAACTATAAATTACAGTGTAAAAATTTAGAATTCCAATCACTTAGGTTGATTAATAAAACTAAACTGTCTTGACAGTATCAAATTTACTGTTTTTGTTTTATCTGATCAACTAGGCACTTTTCTTAACTGCTGAATTACCATTGAAGCCGAAGAAGGCATGAGTAGATGATCCCGCTTCTTGCTCGACTGTAAAGTGGTAATCCAACGACATTTCTTGCATTCTTGTCGACAAACATTCATCCGAATTCACTGCAAAACCAACAAAATATTAACAATTTTCATTAGGATTCCAAGAGTTACTTTAAACGATCATGAAAAAGAAACCGGACGTTATTTTATTTCCTTTCGTTTTTCCATGCATCAATATAATTTCTTTTAAGCCTTTTTGAGGGAATTCTTTAGAGTGTGAGGCTTACCAAACTTCCAACGAGCTTGTACAAGGGCAAGTTCCGGGTTATGTATGAGAAAAGGGATGGATCGTCGGAGAAAATCCGGTTCAGGTCGAAAATCGGAGTCGAAAATGGCGACGTATTCGCATTCTTTAACATAATCATGTTTCATACCTTCTTTAAGATTTCCTGCTTTGTATCCTCTTCTTGTTTCTCTAGTTTGGTACCTAATGTTAATGCCTTTATTTGCCTTCCTAATGCATTCTTTCTCAATCATATCCTACGACATAACCGTGGGGTGAGGATATAATTAATGACAAAACCAGGAAAAGAAAGAAACCGCAAATGGTAATGTTAATCGATAATATAATTTTGTGATTATGTATTAAGGTCAGATATTCTCAAATACTAAAATTAAACCCTACGAATGAAAACAAATGCGGTTTGAAAAATACTCTCATATTTTATATATGGTTAACAAAGCTGAATAAAGATCCATAAAACTTAAATAGATTTGAATTTGCTCGATCCAATTTGAGAAATTTGATCCATTAATGTTGGGATATTAATCCTTCGAGGATGGAGAAGAGAACCAACAGAAGTAGCAAACCCCCAAAAATGGATTGAACGGGTAATCGCTGTCCTCAAACTAAATTTGCCGCATTTAGGATTGATTTTGATGCTTAAAAAGACAAGGCAATTTTTTTGTAGGATTGAACAAGCCTAGAAGAAGAATACACTTGAGCAATTATATTTTTTCTTAAAATTTGAAGAACACTAAAGTATATGTATAGTTATAGAGACTTTTTAATAACTCTTCGATATGGAATGATTTCTTTTATTGGTTGTTTGATTGTGTTCAAGAATGAAATCTATCTCCCATAGATAGATTATCATTTATACACCACGAAAAGGCCTCAATGGTTTATGAAAAGATGAGTTTTTTTTCATGAAAACGCGCTAAAACGAACCAGAAAACAAACCTAACGGTCTGAATTTTTTGAACTGGGCAATTGCCCAGGCCACCCGAAAACTCTCGGGTCGCCCGATCCCCTTCAATTTTTCTTATCGTTTTGCCTCTAGTGTTTTCGTACATGCTCGATACACCCAATGTTCTAAAAGGCGTAATGTGTGATGATGCGTAGAGGTCAAGCTATGGGTTAGACGAGCTTAGACCTAAAAATGCGTTTTCTTATTTCAATATTATTTCAATTTTTAATCAATCAAACAATCATTTAATAATTAAAAATAATACCTATCAAACATCTAAAACAAATTTATAGAAATTTTATACATTTTTATAAAAATTTCCAACAAAAAGATAAGTTTCAAATGTGAATCAATCTTTAAGTTTTAATTTAAAAGAACTCTAAAAGAATTTTTTAAAAAAAAAAAAATAAATAACACTGCTCGCCTAGGCGCGCATAGGTACGCATTAGCGGTCAACGATTGTCGTTGACCACTAAATAAGGCGTCAAGCCACTTGGCTTGGTGTTTATGCCACGCATCACGCCTAGGACGACGTCTAAACGCTCTTTTTAGAACACTGGATACACCTATATAGTTGTATAATCATTCAAATATACTTATCATTACAAGTAGAACAACAAATTACAACAATCAACACAGAAGAGAAATTGGAATTAATACTGCGAGCTCTAATCTTCGAGATATAAATCGCTTGTGTGAGCCAAGATAGTGTCTGTTAAAGAGTTTTACTACTGCATGCATGTGCTATATATTTCAGAAGCAAAAGTTAACAATTTCTAGGTATAAAACCTAACAATTTCGAAGTGGGATTTGAATTTCTTCTTTATGTGAAGAAGTAAGTTGTGAATTTCTAATGTTTACCTTGATGACAGGATCAGAAGAATCATCAAGTACTTGAATCAGTAAACGATCAGCAGGCCATGAAAGATTACATGCTGCACCAATGGAGATCTTGTAAACCTGTCCCAAAAACAACAAATATCAGCCTTTTTCTCACACCCCACAACTAAATTGGAGCCAAATTGTAGATACTCAGAAACAGAAAGACCTCTTTTTCATTGCACATGGGGATCTGGACAAGAACCAAAGGAAAAGCTGCATTACCAATCTCAACATCACCCTGCATTGGCTCCCATTTGTATCGCTTTTCGGGTTTTCTCTTAAACAGTTTGACAAAGATTACTACGATTAATATGTAAAGCCTCTCCACGGATACAATCATAGACATAACCAAGCCCATATATACAGCAACTCTCAGCAGTGGCACTACCAGTGGCACTTTAATCAGTTCCCACAGCAACCCAATTTGGCCTGTAATATCCGCCGTAGAGTGCGAAAATGATTCTGGAATGAAACTCTTCAGAGAAACCTCGGCCATTTTTTGTTTCTCGATCTCCCTTTTTCTCAATTCAGTTCAATCAAGAAACTGCGGTCGAAATTCTCAGTTTTACACGCTATTTCATTTCAGACTTATATACCCTCTGTCTCTTTTCTATTACATCAACATAGAAGAGAGACAGAGAAGCACTGCGGGCATTGTGAAAGCACACAACTTGTCTTGTAAGTGAGAGTTGAGCAAGTAGTATGTTTTTATGAATAAAGAAGTACAAAACACACGAAATCTAATTAGGTTCTGGTCGAATTTTAATTGAAATCAATTAAAAATTTAAAAGTAGACACAACGCAAAAGAGAATAACTTAATGTGCCAATTAATAAAAAGAGATTGATAATAAAATTGAGATGATAAAATTGAAGACACAAATGAGAAAAAAATTGAGAAACTCTAGTAAAATTTAAAAATGTGGTGGAAAAGTACCAATGAGTGAATATCCCCTTAAACATTTAGCCCCTATTTGGTTCCAATTTTTTAAAACTTTTTTTTTTTTTTTCTAATCCATTTTTTAGTACACATTTCATGAGATCCATAACTTTTATTAATTTTTCAACAACACATTTTATCAACTTTTACTAAAAAATTATTTTTTATCAAAATCAAACAAGAGCTTAATTCCTTCACGATCCAGCCACGGGTCGAAGATAGGGTTGTTTGCCTAGGCTATGGTCCAAGGCAACCCCAGACCATTTACATTTTTGCCTTGTAAATTTTTTTTACTTTTTAACTCATACTGGCCTAGTCCAAAAAATTTATTAGTTTACATCTGACTCCGTCCCGGACTCTTAACGGCATTTTTCATGTATTGTCAAATAATTTCCCGTGTTCTTTCTCTAAAAATAATCAAATTGAAAAGGTATAAAAATAGAGTATGAAATTACTTGTTATTCTTGTAATCTAATGTCACAAAAAAAAAAAAAAAACAATTAAACAAAACCCAAATGGAATGCTTAATGCTTTTTTTTTTTAAAATCAAGTACTAACTAGCATATAAAATTACACATTATACAACCAACACATTAAAAAATATATCCAAATAATATTATTATAAAGCTAGCAAGCACTGAAGACTACACAGTAACGAACACCAACTATTAAACAAACATGCAATTAACCAACAATTCCCACTAAATACTAAAGTTAAAAAAACCAACAATCTATTGACAAAGTTTGATTTCGACCTTGATGAACCTAGCACCTCGGTAAACCAATGAGCGCATCCACAATAATCGTAATCAACATCCCATAAAAGATAAGAGCAAAATCAATGTGTGGAAGGTGACTCGAAATCTGACGATAAAGTTTTTTCGCCAGTTGAAGTGCTGCACTTCAAGAACCAAGTCGCATTATTCCATCGTCACATCTTAATTGTGCAAGCTATTAACACAATTACATAAATAGTAACAAGATACTAGGAAATCATATCTTCATTCTCACAAATGAATGGAAGATTACACAAAATATATGTCCATGCCTGCGATTTATAGTCTGTGTAATATCCTTCAAAATTGAGAACTATAGTTTCCAACCTTTTAGTTTGGTTGCACCATTAATGCAAAGTAGAACTACAACGAGTAAAAACATCGATTCCAAGGTCAGTTTCTTGCTACAAAAGTAAAATGCAAAAGGAATGAACACGGAGATTATCAATGATAAAAAATTGTCATTCCTGCCCATCTAGTTTTCCAAAGAGCTCTTTCCAATGAGATGCTGCTTCTTCTTGGGACCGGAAAGACCATATATGAGGCTTGGCTTTTTCCCGAGTCTCTATAATTTCCTGCATCCAGAAGTTCTATTGTTATTCCAATTCAAAGCAATAAGAATCAAAAGATTCTCCTACACGAGAAGTCTTCAACTTTGGCAGGGAAACCCTTGCTCATCCTTAGATGATAAGGAAATTGTGATGCTGAAGACTGTCGTGATAGATGAAGTGAGTGTGTTGATATTTAATTGATAAACTTGAAGTGATTTTGTAATGCTATGTGACCACAATTACATCCAAAGCCATGTTTGCTTTTAGCAGCTAATCATAGGGAGAAAATGAAACATAGCCTATGGCAAAACATACTCCTCATTGTCTTGTAACTTATTGTAACTGAACAAGTACTTGTAACATAAAAAGAGCATATTAAAAAGACAGTTACACTGAATATATTAAAGTAAAAAGCATCCAAACTCCAAATGCTGTTGCAGGTACATAGGGAGAAAAAGCAGCATTTTCCAGAAAATTATCCTATGAGTATGATGATAACTGAATTGGGGTGGGGGGTTACTGCTGTGGATACTGAATTTGTTTACCATCAACCGTGTTGCCTGTGCTATGATAACTAGAACAAATAGTTGTAGTCTAGACAGATCAGTTTTGATATAGAATGTAACTGGCATTTTTATGAAGTACTTAGATGCAGTGATGTAAATGCAAACATAAAAATAAATTGTTGGAAAGATAGAGAAACGAGAATATGGCAATATGAAAGTAAACAATCACAAACACAAGATTTACGTGGAAAACCACAGGCGGAGGAGGAGAATTCAATAAATGACAAAAGAATACAATGATTTTGTATTTTCAACTTGTTCTCTGTCACAATAAAGAGCCAACTATATATAGAGTACATGTCAAACCCTAATTATAGTGTTTTAGATGGCAAGAATATCTTAAAATTCGTCAAATCGCGAAATGGGCCTGGGTTGGATTACACCGACTCTCGAGTGGCGACCTCAAAGGAAGCGAGCGTTGTGTCTGACACTCGAGCACGAAGTTCGCGGGTGGCGAGTGGCAAAGGCATCAGTCAGGCGTTGCAGGTATGGCGCTCGGCACCTCGTCTCTGCTCCAAACTTCTCCTGATGGTCCGAATGATGCCCAGGCGCCCAATCTACGCCCTAAATCACCTTTTGTCCATGTTTTGACTTCTCTAAGGCCTTTTCAAGCAGTCCACTTATACCCAACGGAATTAGGGTCACACTCGCGGGCAGCGAGCAGCGATGGCATCGCTTAGGCGCTGTAGTTATGGCGCTCAGGCACCTCGTACTTGCTCTAAACTTCTGCTGATGGTCCGAATGGCGCCTAGGCACCCAAATGTGGTGCCTGGGCGCCCAATATCTGCACATAATCACCTTTTGTCCATCTTTTGACTTCTCCAAGACCTTTTCAACCAATCCACCAATACCCAACTGAATTTGGGTCACACTTCAACATGAACAATTTGAGATATCCAACATGCTACTTCTATATCTTGAAAAGTCCATTTGAAGTTCATATGATTCGATCTCTGGGATACACTTTCATCTCCAGAAGTTGCATCTAAAATGTTTTAGTATATTGTCTAGTGCTATAGCAAGGTAATACAATTATGGCTCTCTTGAATTTATATATTGCATTTGTTCCTATAGAACATTCTGCCAGGATATTACTGAATCAAGCTATGGCAGTTCTAATCATTTATTTGGGTTGGGATTTTATTTCAGATTTGAATAAAAATACAAGTTGTTACATCAACACAATGCTTTTATTTCAATAATAAAAAAATCAGGCTATCCTGAACAGTACTCGGAAAGAACACCACTTACAAAACACGAAGAAAGATCATACAGACAGATAGCAGAGTTAAAGATTATAGTTACAGACATTTAGGTCTCTCCAATTGCATGAATATCAGATGCAGTCAAGCAGAACACTATATGACTTTTGAGGTTGGCACATTTTATAATGGTGAAATCCAATCAAATTTACATCCCATTTCAATTAACCAAACTTATCATTACTCAGGCAATCGTTGTGTAGATCTTTTTCTTTCCCTCCCACATTCTTTCTCTATAAATAAGCATCGCCCTAAAGAAAAAGCATCCGTCATCCATACCAAATTACCCCTTCTCCACTGGATAATGCTAGAGTTTAAACCTAATTACCTGCCTATAGTAGAGATTACCACTTGGACACATGTCAGAGTCCATTGATGCAAGCTGCAATTTAATCTTTATAATAATTTGTGTTCTCTATATTTATCATGCTTTGGTAAAGCATCAAGTATCCAGCATCGAAGCAAAGTTCTGCATGTAAGTTCAAGACACACCTCTACTTCTGAAGATCTTTTTGTTTTGAGACTTAAACAATCAACAAGAGCAGTCCACTTTCCAGAACAATTGTCAAGATCACCAAGCCGATAGTATTGCTGCATCTGATGGACTGGGGCTGCCAAAACATGATAGTCCATATATTAGATGATTGTAAAATGGATAGCAGATATCACAAATAAGTTTAAATATTCAAGGGGCCTGTGTATCGACAGGAAACCTTGATAAAAATAAAAATTAAACATTGCAAATGAATTCAACCAAAAGACCATCGTGCTTAAACGTAGTACCAGATGACCTTCCAAACCTTTGGGATTAGTTGATGCCAGTTAATTGAGCAAACTGGACGTTCCTCCTTCTCCCAACCCCACAAATTTGCAGGATAAACAGACAGGTGATTCAGCAGATTCTGTTCATGTTGTAAGTTTGCTTAAACCTCAACTGCAGTTCAATTTGAATTCTCGTTCTGTTTCTGTAAGCTAGATGCAGCCCTCTAACATTCATTAACAAAACTTTGAAAGAAAATAATAAAAAAATGGGGCACCTCGAACATCTAAAGTCTCCATAAAGAAGAAAAGAATGCATTTCATTAGATTTATGGCGGCTAAGTTTCTTGACGACAAAAATTTTACAATGTAATTTGAATTGACTCTTACTTGTATCCCACGTCCCTAAGCTAAGGCTTGGTTTATGGGTTGTTAAAGGTGAGTTCGACCCAATGTAGTTGTTAATCGTATGAAATCCCATCCCAGGGGTGCCAAGAAAAAAATATTCTTTCTAATGCATTCATATGAAGAAAAAGCTCCAAAATTTAATTTCCATTTATTCAAACCATACAATGAATAAATCCACGAACAGATATAAGTAAGGTTAACTTATTTAATCACAGAAGCTAATTGGTCGATTCATGAAATTATGGGCGCAGTGCCAAATCGTGGTAAAATTAAGAATTATATGCAATTTATTAAGTAGAAAGGAGGAGGGAGGAGATTGCGGCGTACAATAGCAAAACCAGAGGGCGTCGAAGTGGGTGGTGCAGGATAATCGCCGCCGTGGGGCGGAGGCCACTTCCTTCTCTAGACTCATCCAACTTCCTCCTCCTTTCCGAGTAACTCAAAACTCCCAAGCAGGCCCTACACGTTACACATCACACGTTTCCACTTCCAGAGTGATTAATGGTGACTGATTTAGAAAATTACTTTTACGATCAATTTGAATTTTTGTACAAATTTTAGTGGCCATTTGTGAAATTAACTCAAAAATCCTTCATACCAGTCTACCAGAGTTGAAAAGTCAAGAATCTTGTTGTCAGCTCATATTGGATTCATTTGCCAAATACCCGCTAACCCCATTAGCAACTACAATGTAAATTTCCAAAGAAGGGATAAAAATGTCCTAAAAGTACAATCAATTTCTGCGGAGTACAGATAAAATGTCACAGAGACTCGCACCTAATGGCGGCCAACCCTACACAAACAAAAAACGCAGTCGAACACCTTCAAAAACACGCACTAGCCAATTACTGAGAGATTTGAAATAGATTTTGGATTAAAATCATGTCATCAATATGTGTTCCAACTGGCCTCGCAATCTCCAAACTTTGCAATTCACCTGACGCTACCAATTCAATGCATCATTGCACAAGCAGCAAAGCCTGTTTTGAATTTAAAATCTTTGCAGAGCATACACCTTCGAATCACCCGTCCTTTAAGAACGGCAATCAAAAACTGTTCCGAGTCAAATGCAGCGAATCAGAGACCGTGGCCAAAACGATTTCGTTGTCAGAAGGTTTTGAGGGGCCTAAATTTGATGGGAATGGAGACGGCGGGAATGATCTGTTTCCGCCAGGTGGCGGTGGCAGCGGCGGTGGTGGAGAAGAGGGTGATGGTGATGAAGAGGAGTTTGGGCTGATAATGAAGTACGAGGATGTTGTAAAGGAGGTGGAAAGTCGAGGTGCGAGTCTGCCACCGGATATGCTTGAAGCTGCAAAAACCACGGGGCTTCGGGAGTTGATTCTTGCTCGTTATTTAGATTTGCAGGTGAAAATGCATGTCAATTAGTTTAACACTAAGTATGTCATGGAATTGGGATCATTAAACTGAAAATAGAAGCATCAATTATTTTAGGTGAATTTTAATCCTGCAGTTTCAATTGTTGGTCGTTAATGGCAAACTGAGAGAACATACTAATTGTTGGTACATGTTAATGTATATAAATAAAAAATTATTATGTGTATGCAAATACTGTCAGTATATATGTGATTGTGAATCTACATATTGGTTTTAGTGTTATTTTGATTAATGTTGCAGGGTTCAGTTGGGCCATTAGGATTTCTTATGAGACATTGCTCGATGCTTAGGAATCGCATGCTGGCAGATCCTTCATTTTTGTTTAAAGTTGGAACAGAGGTTTGTTTGAGTTTTCGTTATTGGCGTATATGGTTTAAAATCTTTAATCGGACTTTGACACATTCTGATACTGAAAATGTCAGACACTAACAGTATCTAACGTCTACTTTAGGGACATAGAAATCAATTAAGCCTGTTGAACAAGCTCAGTGACATGAGCTTGTTCGTTTTGTTTTATTTTTTAACTTCCAAGCTAAGTGTCTGTCCATGTAAAAATCTGTCATTGAGTTTGTTACCGTAACAGGATTGGAAATTAAGAGCTGATGTGATTGATTGATAAGTTTCTTTTTTCCTGATTGTGATTATCTTATGGAAGATAATAATTTCTTATTATAGCAAACAATTACTTTTGACAGGTTCTGTTAACAAAAGACACTTTCGGTTATTTGGTGCATTAAATTTACTGCGTAAAAAGTGATAATGACTTCTACAAAGTGAAGTTGAGCTATGAACTTAAAGCAAAGCTATAAAAATACAAAATTGTTATTTTTCTTCCAACCAGACTTATTCCCCCTTGCTTAGACATAAAATCACCAGTCCTTAACTGCACCACACACTGCCGCTACCACTGGCGGACCCAGGGGTGGGCCTGGGGGGCACGTGACCCCCCAACTTTGCTTTTTTTTTTTTAAAAAAATTTTCTATGTTTTGTTTCAATTTTCTAAATTATTATAAGATGTGAAACGAAATCGAAATATTGTATTCTTAATACCATTTCGAAGTGCTTACAGTCTAGTTTTTTATGTCATTAACGGCGTGCGAAACGACCAATC
>CAIGRT010011355.1:0-10284 GCA_903798405.1 Fraxinus platypoda
ACCGACACATAATTGGGTTGGGTTTCAACATTTACATGGGTTGGGTTGGGTTGGATTTAGAACAAACCGACAATATTGGGTTGGGTGAGGTTTGGGTTGGGGCAAAAACCGACCCAACCCAACCCACGCCCACCCCTACACATACCTCTTTTGTCAAAATCTACTAAAATATTGAGAGCTCGTTTGGTACCGATTAAAATCCAATTAAAATAGAAAATATAGCCGTTATTGGGTCTCACTCGTCTAATAAAAGTCAACAATAACGACTAATTTTTCAATTTTAATCGGATTTTAATTTCTCCCAAACGGGCTCTGATTTTAATCCCAACCAAGCAGGAGCTACAAAATTTTTTTAAATTTATAAGCAAAATATTTTATTGCCTGAATGTATAATTAAAAATACTGAATATATATATATATATATCTTGCATTCAGTTACCATCTCAAATTGGACACTCCAAAATACATATTCAATGCTGAACACAAGAGAAAAGCCACAGAGATCTATAATATTCTCGATTACCACCGCCAGAAATGGATGATTGAAAATAATCGAGCAATTGAGATCACGAATTAGAAGTTATCGTCACAGTAGATCAGAATTTTTGAATGTGGTGGCTAACATTGCAGTCGTTCTATTTTATTGTTGGCGAAAGTCTTTGAATTCGAATTGAAAGATTTCGAAATCACAATAGGTGGCGGTTAACATTGTATTGTTGCTCTATCTTTCTACTTTTGAATTTATGAAACGGTGATGAAGCTTCAATCGCGGCCTGCTATGATGAAAATTGAAGAGCTTCATTAGCCTGTATACTATGATATTGAAAAGATCCATCGGCCTGTAAATTGTGAATTGTTGTGATAGAAATTGAAAAGATTCATTGTTACCTATAATATTGATCCAATGACTTATGAAAAGTTTTCTGTTATATGTGACCTATGGATATGGATCTGCGATATGCACTATGACATGTGACCTATAACCTGTAAACTGTAACATGTGATATTGATCAAATGGCTTGTAACTAATTCTCTTGAATTTATGACATGTGAACATTGATCTGTTACCTATACAATATGACATGTGACCAATGTTACATATGACATGTTACATATGAACTATGACACGTAAATTTGAATTTGTGACTTGTTATTTGTGCCAAAGACATGACATCTGATATGTGCCTATTTAATTTTGATCAGTGGCCTATTAATATTGATCTATGACTTATACAATATGATTTATAACGCCTGAAGTGTGACATGTGAATTGTAACTTGTGAACATAAATCGGTGATATGTGACCAATTCTATTTGATTTGTGACTTATGGACATTGTTTTCTGAGTTATGCATAATAACATGTGACTTGTGAACAAATTGTGAGTCACAATTTAATTGGTTAGAACTTAAAAAATTGTAATTCAAGATTAGAAATTTAATTGCAATCTCATATATTTTTAGGTAAGATATTATTTATTGATCACAATTTATTTATTTTATCGGTCACAATCACCTAAATAATTGATCACAAACCCTCCTTTTACAACCCCACCTATACCACATTCATCACCACCACCACCACCACCACCACATGTAATAACAATCACAATCCACCATCTCCACCACACTACAACCACCAAAAAATCCCTAGACCTATCGCCCATGGCAGACACCACTCCAACAACCTTGTAGCGACACCAAGTAAAAGAAACAGAGATGGTTGCAACCACCAACCGATCCACAACAGACACTGCTCCAACAACAACGATCACATTCACCAACCAACCCACAGCAGACACGTCGCACGCAGATCAACACTAGCTTGCTAGTGCCTCGAAGCGATGTGCATCTACACAATGTCAACGTTGCCTCTACTCGTGGCATCAATTGCCAAAATAGAGAGTATGGGGGAGAGGGTAGAGTGATTAAGAGAGAGAAGAGATAGAGAGTGTAGAGAGAGTGTTAGTGTTTAAATTAATTTATAATATTAAAATACGGAATTATCACTTAATTTCTGTATAAACAAACTTTACACCTAATTTTTGAATTGTAATATTTAAAAATCGACAACAGTGTAATTTCCACATAAAATACCTTCTTTTTTTTTTTTCTAAAAATAGATTTTATAATAAATAATTTTTTTTTAAAAATGTATAGTTAAAAAGTAGATAAAAATTTAAATTTGAGTGTAAAATTATTTTACTGAAAATGAATTTGAAAAAAAAAATGAATTTTTAAAGAATAGGGCTCAAACATGAAATTTATATTTTTGCAAAAAATTTTTTGAAGAAGAATCTATTGAAGCTTGAGTTTGATACCATTTAACGCAGTATCACTAAGGCTATCAAGATGAAAACCACATCCTCTTCTTAAAAGAGGCAAAGTGAACAGTTACAAAAGGAAAGAAAAAGGTTGCATATTGACAGTGTTGAAGAAAGACGAAAGTGAGGCAATCAAGCCTATGAAAAAGAAGAATAAAAGGGTCTGGTCTATTTATTTGGGCTAATCGTTGCCGCTAAGGGTCATTATCCCTCCATTCCTATTAGAGTTATTTTCCATTTTCATCTGTCTCCTCGTTGCAAGCCGAAAAAGAATATCAATGCCTTCGCTCCAATTTTAACCTTGACTTCGACTAAGGAGGCTACCTCTATCTAGATGGAAGAAATATGGGAATTTACTGAGAGTGGGCAAGGCACACAACTTTCTGTGGACAATATTGAGGACCTCATGGAAGAGGTGACCATTATGCTTTCACCAGAGATGGTTGCTACTGCGAATGTTCATTATAAGTATTGGACATAGAGGTAGTAGAACTACAGTCTTCTGTGATGCCGATGACCTCTTAGAGATAGGTAACGTTTGCACGGCCCGAGCACTTGGAGATGGACCTGGCTGCCCAAGATCTCCTCTACCATCTATAGAACCGTAATAAAGAGCTAGTTGATAAGGTTAAAGCCTCTGCAAGCTAGGAGGAAGAATTTAAAAGGGCTAAGGTAGCTATCAAAAAGGCTGAATTAAAAAGGATCGAGGTGGAAGTAAAGTTGGACTTGGCAGAGTTCAAAGTGAGCCATTTGAAGAAAGAACTGTATGACCACTTTGACCAATCGATTGACCACCAGCGCATCATTGCTAAGGCTTTGGAGGCCTCCAATAAAGAGAAAGATAAGCTGAGGGAGCAAGTGGAGGCTCAAAAAAAGGAAATTAAATCCTTAAAGGTAGAACTGGTAATAGTTGGTATTATGACTTGGTACTAGCATTTGCCACGTGGCCGATCCAGTGAAGTTGTGGACCCATGCCTGCCGAACCACCAGCAATAGAAGACGAGGCCCAATTGGTAATTTCTGAGGCCCATTGTTAATTCGAAGTGGATATGCCGAGGAGGCCCAACAGTTCGAGGCTCCACTCTAATTAGTGACGGCCCACGTGCAGAGATCTTGAATTTATTAAAGAGATCTTATTTGAGTGATTGATGTGACGTCTGTAAAAAGTGTATTTGTGTCTTGTCTTGTCATGTCAATAGGGTGTAAGAGCAGTAAATGCTTTGTAAAGTTAAGAAGTCAACTTGATGGCTAGGACTTGATGCTTTGGAGATGAGGCCACTTGTAAATTGATCCAAAGGTCGCCATTTCATTTGTAATACTATAAATACCTCCACCATGTAACAATTGAGGACTAATGCAACTTTAGATACGTGGAGCAACTGTTTTTATTGTCTCACATTCATTTTACAATCTTAAATTTAAGTTCATTGCTATTGGTTATTATTGTACAATCGTGTATTGGATATATTGCCGGAACCCGAATGGAAACATCTCGTGTCGTTGAGCTTCTCCTACGTCTAATTGTAGAGTGGTCTTGATCATTGATCCATCTTTACGTGTTGGATTTAGCTTGCGCATGCACGAGTGGATCCGACATCTGTTGGTAGCATATTTTGAGGTCAACAAATTGGTGCCTTCTGTAGGAATCCACACTATACGAGCAATCCCGTGGAAAAAGCTTTCTAAGGAAATAGTTTGGGGCATCCCTTGAAAAAGGATTTGTTCTCGAAAAGGAACAAGAGGAAGCCCTCAGAGTTGGAAAATATTTGAGTTTTAGCTTGAAAAGAGATGAGCTCAGAAAGTGACGTCCTTCCCAGGCGTGTGAGGGAAAGCAATGACGAAGTCCTAGCCACAGCCGCCCCTGTGGGTCGACGTCGACCTCACCACCATCACAAGTGAGGTGGGATGAGGATGGCTACTCAACTCACCAGGGAAATGTCCACCATGGCAGCCAATATGAGGAGCATTACCAACCAAAATTTGGCGATGCAAGAGCTATTGAGACAAATGCAAAGCCAAGCCCATCTAATTCCTCCTTATGTATCCTAGGGCCAGCATCAGCAAGAAAACGAGGTGCAAAGTCAGAGAGCACGTCTTCCCAGACACACTAGAGAAGTCAGCCCCCTCGAAAGAGAAGTGGAAGTTGACATTCCTCCAATTATGCATCTGGCCGACCCACCAAGGTCCCATTCAATATGCAAGATAACTTCCCCCCGGAATATGAGCCTGAAGCCAGGCCTCAGAGGTATGCCAGGGTATTCGACCAGATCAGCCTATCGGTACCGAGGCCAAGACCTCTTCAACAACCCCCAGCGCCTAGGAACAACCCTCACCCCCCACCTCCTGAGACTGGGCAACCGGAGGAAAGGCAAGAGTATGCCCCCCGTGTTACCCCGCCTAGAAACCAGCATCAAAGGAAGGACGAGGAAGCTAGAAATCAAACAGGCCCCTCTGCTCAACCACCTAGATATGAGACGGATGAGAACTACAATTTCGATGGACCCCAACGATCTTGTGATTTGGATGACGATCATGAAAACCTGCCTTTCTCGTAAGAATTGAGGAATACCCAGGTACCTGGCCACTACGTGATGCCCAAAAACCCGAAATACGATGGGAGAGGTGACCCGACAAAGCACTTAAATAGCTATAAGACACGCATGAGTCTCATAGGTGCCACACCAATTGTGAAATGCATAGCTTTCCATTTAACTCTCGGTGGAGCAGTCGAAATTTGGTATAGTAGGCTACCGTCCGGGAGCATTCGGAGCTGGCCAGAATTCAAGAACACGTTTCTGAAGAGATTCGCGGTCAGCAAGGAAGGAGAGGCCTACATTCAATGCCTCCAAGACATGAGATAGCAGTCCGGTGAAACTCTGAAAAGTTTTATGTCCCGTTTTACCGACGAAATGACATATTGTGTTCAGGTTACTGATCGAGAGGCCCAATCAGCATTACGAGGAGGCCTAAACATGAACACCTTATTTTGGAGAGATGTCCAGAATCAAGACTAACTACCTATGATGCGTTGCTAGAAATGTTGAGGAGGGAAATTATCAATGAAGAGTTGATTAACCATAGAAACCAGGCTAGTCAAGGCCTCCAGCCTCAGCAGAGACAGCGCGGGAGAGGACCTACCTCCCATTTGATGGATCATCAATGGAACTAGACTGGCAACAAAATCGTCCCCAACTCGGGGCAGACACTTGCCATGGCCAACTTGAATGCGGTGCCCATATTGGCCTACAAAAACATCCCACCCGAAGCCAGTACTCAACGAACTGAATTAGCACAGCAGGCCCCCCGAAGGGAAAGAGGCCGGGAGTGAGGTTCGGAACCTAAAGGTAGGCCAAACTCTCCGAATACTACACATATCATCATTCCTATAGCTATGACATGGTAAACTGCATAGACATTGCCCACCACCTCAGGCGTGTAAGTCCCCGAAACGATCAACGAAATGATTCACAACAGAGAAATAGGCCCTCGCCTAGGCGTGACAAGAACCTAGGCACGATGAGACCACTCCCCACCATCGGGACATCTCTCCCCGATGGCGGTGGGAACGTGAAGAGGAAAGATCAAGAGGCGAAAAATGAAGAGGCCGTCAAACTCGAGCAGATAACGCTACCATTCATAAAATCGACACAATCTTTGGAGGCCCTTATGTCAATGGAAAAACAAGGAATTCCCAGAGGAACTATGCTAGAGAGGCTAAAGGCCCCCCCACTGACCAGTTATATAGTGAACAGCAGTTCTCGAAGCAGTCAAACACCCCCCATCGTGTTTACACATAAGAATTCGGAAGGTGTCCACTACCCCCATTGTGATGCCCTTGTCGTGAAGGTCGTGGTGGCTTGAAATGGACTCAAACGAATGCTGGTGGACAATAGAAGCTCCGTTAACATTCTATTAGGAGCCGCGTTTGACTCGATGATTTTGAATCACGAGTTAACCCCTATCTACACCCCCTTGTATGGCTTCATAGGGGATAGCATAATCCCGAGGGGCAAGATCACACTTCCTGTGGAGATGGAAGAACCCCAAGATCAACATTGAATTTCATGGAATTCTTGATAGTTGCCAGTAAATCAGCTTACCATGGGGTGTTGGGGGGGGCCGCATTAAAGGACCTGGGAGCTGTCACCCCCATTCACCACCTGTGCATGAAGTTCCTAACCGATCAAGGGGTGGCAACGGTAAGGGGAGATCAAAGAGGAGCCNTGAATTTCATGGAATTCTTGATAGTTGATAGCAGGTCCGCCTACCACGGAGTATTGGGGAGGCCCGCATTAAAAGATCTCGGAGCCGTCACTTCCATTCACCACCTATTCATGAAATTCCTAACTGAACAGGGGGTGGCAACGGTGAAAGGTGACCAAAGAGGAGCCCAAGAATTCTACTTAAACTCCGTCAGGAAGGCCGAACCTAGGGACATTAATATGATAACTGGCGATGTCGACATGGACACCCCAAAGAGATGCCTACATTTGATGAAATTGACACTTACATTATCGAAATCAAGTCTCAAACGGCCCCAATGGAGGGGCTGAAAAGTTTCCCAGTAGACTCGTTGGACCCTACCAGGTTGTTACAAGTGGGCAGGGGCCTGGCTCTGGAATTTAAGGAAAAACTCAAGAAATTTCTGTGTGAGAATCTGGATGTCTTCGCTTGGAGGCATGAGGATATAGTAGGCATTGACATTGGGGTCAGTTGCCAACGCTTAAAAATTAATCCTAAGGTTGCCCCACATAGACGGAAAAGAAGAGCTTTGAATCCGGAATGATATGAGGCCTTGAAGGAAGAGGTGCAGAAGTTAATCAAGAATGGCTTCATTAGGGAGGCCCTATACCCGAAGTGGGTCTCCAACCCGGTCTTAGTGAAAAAACATAACAGGAAGTAGAGGGTATGCATAGACTTTTCTAACCTTAACAAGGCTTGTCCTAAAGACAGCTTCCTACTCCCGAGGATAGATCAACTGGTAGATTCCACCGCTGGACACGAGTCTATGAACTTCATGGATGTCTATTCCGGCTACAACCAGATCCCCATGTATCTAGGTGATGAGGAGCATACCCCTTTTATTACGGATATGAGGCTCTACTGCTACAGGATGAAGCCCTTTGGGTTAAAGAATGCGAGAGCCACCTACCAAAGGCTTGTGAATAAAATGTTTGTTGACTTACTCGGCAACACGATGGAGGTCTATGTAGATGACATGCTTGTCAAAAGTTTGAAGGCTAGTGACCACATAACCCACCTCGACGGAGCCATTTAAGTCTTACGAAAGTACCGGATGAGGTTGAACCCCCTCAAATGTGCGTTTGGGGTCGCATCAAGCAAGTTCCTGGGGTACATGGTCAACCAAAAGGGTATAGAGACAAATCCCGAGATAATACAGGCATTGATTGAGATCAAGTCCCCTTAGAAGCCCAAGGAAGTGCAAAGCTTAACCGGTCGGGTGGCCGTTTTGAGTCACTTTGTCTTGAGGGCAACCGGCAAATGCCTCATTTTCTTCAAAATTTTGAAAGGAGGAAAGAAATTTCAATGGACAGAGGAGTGTGAAGAGGCCTTCCAGGGGCTAAAAAAACACATATGGTAGGCCTCCCTCCTCTCGAAGCCCAAGTTGGGAGAAGCACTACAACTTTACTTGGCTGTCTCCAATGAGGCCATAAGTGCAGTGCTCGTCAGGGAAGAGGTTACTTGGCTGGGGTCCTCTCAACTTGCCCTTTTTTATGGACCTCAGAAGCTGAAGGTGTTCCCTTCTTAAAGATAAGAAGCCTCATACCTTTAGAGGCCATCAATCCAAAATCCAAAAAGTAACAGCTCCAGTCGATCAGGAGGGCTCAACCCAGCTACCGGTTTATTACATTAGCAAGGCGTTGTTAGCACCTGAAACTTGATACCCGGATATGGAGAAGTTAACCTTGGCATTGATCACCGCATCAAGAAAGTTGAGGCCGTATTTCCAAGCCCATACGATACATGTGTTAACCAATTTCTCGCTCAGACAAGTATTGCAAAACCCTGATGCTTTGGGGAGATTGTTGAAGTGGGCCATGGAGTTGAGCGAGTTTTGAAATTCTCTTCGGCTAGGCCCTAGCAGACTTCATGGCAGAATTTGCTATGTCCCTGAAGTAGACGAAACCATGGAGCTTGCCGAGCCCCTCACGTAGAACCTATTTGTAGACGGCTCAGCCGGGGAAGCAAGCTCGGGCGCAGGTGTGGTACTAGTGAGCCCTGATGGTTATAAGTTGAACTGCACCGTACAATTCGGATTTAAGGCCACCAACAATGCGGTCGAGTATGAGGCACTTCTTGCCGGCCAGTGGCTAGCCAAGAAAATGCAAGTGAAGAGGTTACTCATCAATAGTGACTCCAACTCATTGTAGGACAGGTTAATGGCAACTTCGTAGCCAGGGATAAGGCCATGTCCGCCTACCTCAAGCTGGTAATGAGCCTACTCCCCTCCTTTGAAAAATTTGAACTAACCCAGATCCCACGCATTGAAAATGCCCACGCATATGCTTTGTCTAAGCTGGCTAGTAGCAAAGATTCTGAGTTGCTGACGGTGGTGCCGATTGAGCACCTCCCAAGGCCATCCAACTCTACGAAAGAAGTGACGTGGGTGGGATGAACCACTAAGGAGGACTCTCTTTGGCAAGAAAACACTAAGGTAGGGGTACTATTGGCCCACCTTGAAGAAATATGCCATTCAATTTGTCCGAAAATGTGATAAATGCCAGCGCTTCTCTTATGTCCAAAGACAACCCTCCCAGGAATTGACTGTGGTGTCCAGCCCTTGGCCTTTCAGCAAGTGGGGTGTGGCCATATTGGCCCTATGCCCAAGGGTAGAGGAAGTGCTAATTTTGACATTGTTGCAATTGATTACTTCAAGAAGTGGGTAGAAGCCGAACCTCTGACAAATATTACGGAGGCTAACACCTCCAAGTTTTTGTGGAAAAACATCATATGCCAGTTTGGAATTCCCCACTCGATCGTCTTAGCTAATGGAAAGCAGTTTGACAACAAAAAGGTAAGAGACCTCTGTGAAGAGCTGAGAATTAGGAAACACTTTTCCACCCCTCATAACCCTCAGGCTAATGGGCAAGTTGAGGCTGTGAATAAAACTATAAAACACACTTTGAAGAAGAAACTTGACACGGCCAAATGAGCCTAAGTGGATGAGTTGCCACAGGTTCTATGGGCAATCCGAACTACAAGTAGGACCCCAACTGGTGAGACTCATTTCTCAATGACCTACGGTGCCGAAGCTGTGAGCCCGGTAGAGGTGGGACTACCTTTCCCCCGAAGATTACACTTCAGCAAGATATCAAATGAGCTCGATTTCCTTGAAGAAAAAAGGATGACTCATAGTTAAGATTGGCAGCGTATCAAAGGAAGATTATTATAATGCTAAAGTGAAGAAGATGTTCTTCCGGATAAGTGACTTGGTGCTTCAGAGAGTGTTCTTGTCCTCCAAAGAACCAGGAGTAGGAACTCTAGGCCTAAATTGGGAAGGAACCCACTGCATCAAAGAAGAGCTTCGACCTGGCACGTACCGAATTAAAGATATGTACAGTAAGGAACAACCTCATCTATGGAACATTGAGCATCTGAGAATGTACTACCAATGAATGTACTGAATAGTTGAAAGATCCTTCCCAACCTTTGTAAATGAATAAACACCTTGTACGAAAGGATAAGGAACAATGTGTCTGAAAAGCGTGGGCGCCTCGGTCAAAATCCCTAAAGGGATCACCTCGCTTGAGCTTCGAGGTGTACAACACAAGCCTCACCTTGACGCTGAACATCAAGAGAGAAGCCCTCACATGGATGAACCATCCACCATGTGAAGAAGCGTGGGCATGCATGCAAATTCTCTCGCGCGCGCACGGGCATGAATTTTACTTATCGAGCCTAAAACCAATGAACAACGCGCGCGCACAGGCATTTTTCAC
>CAIGRT010011360.1:0-16685 GCA_903798405.1 Fraxinus platypoda
TACGTTAATTTGTAAAAGTTAAGATTGAACTTGGTATTTGTATCTACTTTTTGTTATTAGTATTAGTATCTACTTTCAGGTGTATTTATGTAGTATTATTCTAAATGTTAAAAAATTTAATTATAGTACGGAACCGAATGGAACCGAACATAACCGAACCGAACCGAATCGAACCCGAACGGTTCCATTTACTAAATACCCGAAAATTTCTGGAACCGAAAAAAACCGAACCGAACCGACCTGCGCGCCACCCCTAGGTGTGATTGGGTTTGTTTGAAAATGATAAGACATGCCTGGTTGACGTGAAGGGTTTATTTAAACATTTAACGATCCACGTAGATTTACCGTCCATCACTTAGGCAAAGCCTAAGATGGAATTCATCCAGTGATGGCGTGAAGCAATAGACCTAAGGTTAGTCTTCACTGGAACAATTCTTGAAGTTTGGTGAGTAAGTCGTGACAAAGTGCAAAGTTCGATGGCCAATGAAACATTTTAACTCTAGTCCCACTGTATAATGAGTCGGCTCCCTATTCCAGACTACTCTATTGTAGTGAACAATCCATTTCTCTCCAATTTCAACCAAAAGCGCAAAAGTTATCACATAAGGTGGAAAATTCTGATTTATAATCAAATCAACTTTAGCCCCCATTTGGTAGAAATTAAAATTCAAATTTTAATCGTCAAATTCAACGATTAATAACAACATATTTTATGGGATCTATAACTTTCCAACCGCACAATTCATCAACTTTTATCAGCATTTACTAAAAATCTGATTTTAATCCTCACCAAACAGTGACTATTCTCTTCAATACATTTATCTCCTATTCCATAACCGTGGATCATTCATTCGAAACATTTGATACATCAATTTCAAGAATTGAATGTGACGATGATACTGAAAGTGTGGGCATTTATTTTTTTATTTTATAATCCGTGTTTCGTATAGTTAGCGATTCAAGTAATACATCCATTGGATAGTGAATTCTTATTGAAAGTACTTGAAAGAAATACATTGATCAAGACAGAATTTACAAATTAAACTGAATTTTTCAATGAAAATGAGGGATTCAATAAATTGGTTCGACAAACACACGAATATTCGTGTCAAACAAATACTAAAAAGGATTATAGTTAAATGAAGTTAGCAATGGCAAAATGTCCCAACTCCCTTGCCCGTGGAATGAGGTGGCGAGCAAAACATGCTAAAAGGTTTTGATTCGAAAGCCAGGTCTAGTTGTTATAAGAATGTTGTTAGTCATGACATCAGGTAAAGAGTGCTCCTAAATTAAACGTAAGTTATGTATAACATATGGTGGCTCGTGTTAACTATGCAATCAACCATTCAAAATCGAACAAAACTCCCTTTTCAACAACATGAAAAAGTCTAGTATAGCACATGAGTACTCAATAAAATACACGCTAGAACCAACCCAATTCATAGGGTTACAAGAGTTTTGCCTGATGAGTGATGAGTAATTTAGGAGTTGTCTAATAAAGAAATAATTAGTTTATACGTACTCATAAGATATTGTTGATCACTAAACTATAAACCGTCCTCTTGATTTCAACAAGTAGAATTCAATTCCAGGTAAATCTAATTTTAATTTGGTTGCAAATAACGTTTATTTTAAATTAAAATTTTGATTAACTGAAAATTTAATTTCGATAAGATTTCCAGCTACCAAAGAAATTATGTCTGAACACAAACATCTGACATTCTTCTTTTTTTTTTTTTTTTTTTTTAAATTTCAGTTTATATTATGATGTGTATATAGTACATAATTTCTATTTGAGTTATGTCAAAACTTCAGATCGAGTAAATTACTTGATAACCACAAACCAACCAAGTATATTCTAACACGTGGAAACGATTTTCTTGTACTAATTATTACGTTGAAAAAATGCAATAAATAGAACACGTTCTAATTTAGAATAAAATAACCACTCAACGAGCCCTTGTTTGACTATCTTTGTATATAATCAGTCAAAACACTCTTTTCGTTTCTCTTTTTCTCTACAAGAAGGGATTCTTTCGTGAACATTCTCTCTCCCAATAGAGACTATTCGACATAGTACAAAGCAATTAGAGGTCAGTCATTTTCTAAATAATTTTGTAGGCGCGACAACACCATAGTCTCGAGCAAATTGATATCAAAACTGATAAGAGTAAGGAAGTGAAGGGGCAGATTTATTCCAAGGAAAATGCAGACAAAGACAAAGACGAGACACAAAAGTAAAAATTCTTAAACTAGACAAAGTGTAGTACATTAATTAACACTAATGCATTACAAATTTCAAATATAAAAGCAGGATACATTAGCCTAATCTGCCTCGCCATTAAGATTAATTCTATTCTTGAGCCCCCATCAAGGAGAGAGCACTCTAAGGAACTCATGAAAATGCCAAAGGATAGAAGTTGCCCTTTTAATCAAAATATGTCACCACCCTTAAGATGACCATTCCTTACCATTCACCGGAAAAGGATTCTGATAGGTGGTGCCACCGCCACTTGCCACCATATGCCGCCACACACCGTTAGGAGCCATTGGCAGTGGGGTGGCGGCAACCGAGCAAAACCAGAAACTTCACATAAAAGGGGGTGGCAATGCTAAGAGGGTTGATCAAGAAGATAGGAATGGTGTTATAAGTATGTTGATAGTTGTGAGAGCAATAAAAGAATGAAGTGACTTAAGTAGGAATATGTGGTCACTTTTGGTTAAAGGGAAGCAAAAAGGAAGTAGAAAAGAGTGAAATGGAGGGTGGCTGTTAGCATCTTCCAAGGGATATGCCATTGGCATCTCCATTGTTCCATGCCACACCATCTTTTTTTTTTTTTACTTTTTTATTTTCAAATTCAATTTTGCTTTTTGATCCATGTTTTTCTGCTGCCATACTTAACTTTTTCCAGATATAGTGCTTAATTTAGTGAAGAACTGAGGGGACACTCAAATGAATATAGCATGGCTAGGAAGTACCCAATATGAAATTAGAGTTGGACAAAACTTCTGAACCGAACTGAATCGGACCGAATTGGACCCGAACCGAATTAAACCAAACCTAGTTGTTCTTCTTAAGTTAAATTACTCGAACGGGTATTTGAACCGAGAACTGACGGATTTGGTTTGATTCTCTATTCTAGACCAAGAACTGAATCTCCTTAATTTTTTTATCTTAAATAAATCAAATTATTTTATTTTTTTAAAATAAATTTGCTAACAAATTAATTTAGCTCAAACCCAAAATATGATTTTCTTATTTCTAATTTCCATTGAAACCCAATTTACTGACCTAAATTTTACTCAAATCTCTTATTTTACTGTAGTGTCGTTCTGAAAAAATCGAATTCGAAGCTCAGTTGCGTCTCTCTTCATTATTGTGAGTTCGATATCTTCCCCTTCTTGTGATTTTAATAGTCAAATCTATGATGAACTCAACAAAGAGAGGATCAAATGATATTACGAAATTGAACTACGTGATTTTGTAATATCTAAGATTGAACATGTAATTAGTTGAATTAATGTCGCGTAGTCATAAATGTTAAAAAAATAATTATTGTACGAAAAATGGGAATCGAATGGAACCGAACCGAATGAAACTGAACCCGAACGATTCCATAATTACATTTGGACCCGACGATTCCACTTATTAAATACCCAAAAATTCAAATTCAGTTCAATTTTCTTTAGGTCTGAATCGAATCGGACCGGACCGACCCTATAGTAAACATTTCACTGCTCGTTCAACTTTCAGCAAAGAATGTTGGATCATTTTATTCTACAGAGACAAGTTGTGAAATTTCTATTTCGTTGGTTTTCTTAAAATATTCGAAGTCCAAACCACAAACCTTCGAATCTAGATGCTAGATACCCATGACTCAGTTGTACCCTTCTGCGTCATCTACAGGAATTTTTTTTTTTTTTCCGAAAGTTAGATCCAAGTGGAATTAGTGGGCGTTCCTCTTTAATATTCTTTTTTGCTAGTTTTTGGTCTGAGTGAGATTTTCATGTTTATGGCTGACATAACATGAATCGTTCACTTGAACAATTTTTTATACTTTTTTGTTGATAGCGTAATGCCTTTGTACCAAAAAGATTTCGGGCATTTGGGTCAAAAGAAAGTGCAATCTTCTGTAATATGCACTTTTAAGCAGTTTTTAATTCGTATTAAGCCACTGTTTTACGACCATTATTTCAGAATATATTCATTTACAATCACACATTAACACAATAAAATATTCTACAAGTAAATACAAAAAAATTTCATACATTTTAACCACACATTTTTCAAAAATTCACTATTTAAAACTATATTTTTGTCAAATAATGGCCATCAAACAGGGGCTTAAGTCTCTATATTATCTAAAAGTTTGTTTTCAACTATACATTTTTCAATAAAATAAGTTTATACGCTAACCAAAATTTTCTATTATTTAACCATACATTCTCCAAAAAAAAAAAAAAAAAAAATCACCATTACAATTCTATTTATCAAAAAATTGGGCTCAAACCCTAAGGGCCTGTTTGGCTGGACTTTTCATTTTTGCTTCAACTTCCTCTAAAAGCTCTTTAGTCTCACGAAGTACGTTCAAAAAATTATTTAAAGATATTCAAAAACAACTTTTTAATCTGAAATGTAACTTTTAACTTTTCAAAATCCTGCTGAACTTGCCCAAATGAGACAGTAAAAGTTCATGCAAACAATAGCTCATTTAGGAGCACCAATATTCAAAACTTACTTCTTGTTTGAGATTTACAAGGACTGAATTATTAGTTTCTGCATTTTGCGCTTAATATCATATTGAATCTTGAAATTGTATCTCAAAGGTCAAGATGACTAGCTTAAATCTATATATAATAATTATTGTTTCATGTTTAAATGATGAGGGAATACTCTTGCCCTTGATTATTAACTTGAAAATTTATAAACAATTATCGAAATCAGTAGACATAACTGGATAGTAAAACTTACGAATTGGGTACCGGTTCATGAAATGTATAGTTAAAAATAAGTGTGTGGAATAAAAAATGAGTACAAATAGGGGCCTCAATATCTCAATTGTCTTATAGCATTCCTATTCTACAACAATTTAACCATCTCCAAAAAATATAATTGAGGGAAAGGTAATGTGGAAATTTGAATCTTAGGTTGAGAGCATATTATTTGATGCTAATGATAATTCTTTTTGATTTGGTTTTTGCTGGTTAGCACATGCAATGACGTGTATAAAATTGACATGCAATATCAAATTATTTTCAAGTACAAAAATGAGTTTTATATGTAGGATTCTTATGGGCATATTGGATATTCCGGTCCAAGCTATGTTGTTTCACAAACTAGCAGTGATTCTTGGGAGGGTTTATCGACCACTGAGCTTCGCTTCATCTCTCGTACTAGAGTCATTTGAAAAAATATTTCAAGAAGGTCGTGCTTCATCATGGTTATATCCGACTATGGACAAGATTTCGACTTTACCATCCATTTACCAAAAGTTTCAAATAAGGTTTCATCTGATAATTATCCCTTCTTTTTCCTTTTAGGTAGTGATAGAGATAAACAAAGACCGATATGTCTACTATACTTGGTTCTGGATGGCAAACGAAGTAATCCCCCCTAACCCCCCACCAAAACTTAACACACCACATGTGTACGGGCTGCTAGTCTACTTCAAGGGACAAAATAATCCATTAAGATAAGGTATTTATTCCTTCCGAGTCCAATCTAAGATTCTAAAAAAAGGAGAACCAACTTAAATGCTAATCCTTCGAAATCATGGAAGCATCAGATTATTGGAACAAACATATCAGCCAGCAGGATCAAATTGGACATTGTAGAGGACTACCCCTGAGAAGACAAAATATCTGCTATATATAAAGTATAATTAGCTTTACACAGAATATGGGAAAATGAACATTCAGTTGCATAACCAATCTTCGAATATGTTCCAGTACATATTAGATACCCCAAGACCAAGAGTAAAGTAATTAATAGAATACATAGTTTGTAGAAAGTGATCTTTTCAGATGGGAGCCAATTCGAACTTGGCAAGTTTATTTATTTCATTCTGTGTATATAATCTTACAAGCACAGGCTTGAATTCTGCTGTCCATGAGTCATTAGTCCACTAATTGCAAGCAGTTTTCCTATTTGAGTTTTTAATTGTTACTTGTATAAGGTAAGTGTACTTATTCTACAAAAAAATATGTATAGTAAACTTGTATACTAGAACTGACCTATTATAGTAAATAATGCAGATGTATTTTGCTGGGGCCAGTTTCATGAGAACCACCTCTTTCCACCCTTGGTTGCTTTCAGCTTCATCACAAGATCCTCACGCTGGGCCTCAACTTCAGCATATTTGAGACTCATTTGGAGATAACGCTCCCGGAGGTCTCTCAACTCTGTCTCGAGCGATGATTTTGTTCTTTCATATCTTTGTCTTGTCACTACATCGCCAGAAACTGTTGATTGCTTGGAAGTAACTGCATGGTTGTTATATCCCATGGACATAAACCTGCGGTAGATGTTAGCCAGAATGAGTTAAGAATTGTAAGTTGTGACCATATCTACTGACTTAGGTGACTCGGTGCTTTTTTAGAGTTTAACATTACATTATTTTACAAAGAATAACTTAAAATTTACAAAGAATAACTTAAAATAACATAAGGGAGAAGCAGGTATGAGAATCATCTTTAAGAAGACAACTGACAACTCGGATACCTTTTGGGTTCATCCATTCTACCAAATTTTTTATTTTGGTTTTTAATGATTTGCTTGTTGATTTAAATTTTCTCGAGTATGGATAGAACAGTGGCAAAAAAGGATTCACGTGGCAATCTCAAATTTTATGGTATGAACTCTTAATGCATCATGAAGAATTGAAATCAGACTAAATGCTCAATAGAAAAATCATTACACAGACATGCAACGAGCATGAAGCAAAAAAATTCTCATGTCAGAGTTTAGAATATACCCACCTATCAAGCTGAATTTTGCACTTGTTATTTGCTTCCAGAGCCTCAGCAAGCTCATTCTCAAGACACTGTATTTTTGCTAAATGATCCATACTGATAGCATTAGGATTTTCATCATGACCGTCAACACCAGTATAGCCCTGAATGAGTGAGGAGAAATATAATGTAGCCCAGATGTATAAGGTCTATTCACAATCTGTACTACAAAGCTGTTTAGACGTAGACAGATGATAGACATGGGGAAATAAGAAAAGAAATACCTTTCCACCCTGAGTTTGAATCTCCTCCTCCATCAATTTTAGATCTTCTTCAAGGGCTCGAGCTTTCCCCAAGCATTCATTTTTCTCCTCCTCGAGTTGGTAAATCTTTTGCTGAAACTGTATGTTTGCCTTCTTTATTTCTCTTACTTCATTTCTTAGGTCTGCATTCTCAGCACATAAGATCTCATTTTCAGTCAAAGCACTTTGTTTTTGCAAAAGCTTTTCTTCCAAGGCTATCTTCTCCATTTTGCATTCCTCAAAATCTGACATAGCCTTCTGCAATTTAGAAACCTTTTCAGATAAGGAAACCTTTTCCGCCTCAAGTTCTTCATAATCTCGGGACACAGTCTGCAAAGTCAGCTCTAGTTTTCCCTTTGCAGAATTGCATTTTACGAGCTTGCTTTTCAAGACTGAGACTTCATCCTGAAGCTCTGGTATATTCACCAACTGAACCTTCAAACTCGCCAGTTCTTTAGTAAGTTGCTGGCGTTCATAGTCAGAGATGGTAAGCTTCAGCTCAAGGTCATTCATTTGTGTCTTGAGTTTTTCTTCACTTTTCCTATTACTTCCCAACAATTTCAACATCTTTTCATTTTCAGCCATCAGTGTTTCGTAGCTTCTCTGGGAAGCAGCTAGCTCGCCTTTGAAGCCTTTAATCTTCAACTGAGATTCTGCCAGGACCGCTTCAAGCTCACTTTTACTTAATTCAGCTTCCAACAGAGCTTCTTGAAGGGAAGATTCTAGCTTGGCCTTGTCAGCAAGTAAATTGGAAATTTCACCTTCAGTTTCAAAAGAAATTCTTTCCCTTTCCTTATGAGCTTCATAAATTTCCCTGGTTAGATGTTCTACCTCTTTTTGAAGACTCTCTAGTTCAGTTATCTTCTCCAAGAAAGTCTGCTTCAAACTTTCCACCAGAGCAAATTTTTGTTTTTGATTTTTATTTTCACTCGCAGAAAAATCTTCTAGCATTGAAGTGAGCTGATCTTCTAATGATTCAACCTTTTTGGAGCAATCAGACAGACTTTTTTTTGATTCCCTCAATTGCGACACCATTTCTGAACAATGTTCCTGCAGTTCTGAATTTTCCCTGTTCAATTCTGAGTTTGAATTCTTAAGTTTCATGCTTTCTCCTTTAAGAGTTACAGCAGACGCCTGTAATTTCTGATTCTCTGTTTTGAGATTTTGGCACTCCGCTTGAGCTTCAAACGAGTGTTTTTGTAGATCTTCACATTTTTGTTGGAGATCAGATACATAGATATCCATTTCAATTTTAAAGTTTCGGATCTCATCTTGGAGATTAATTGCAACAGATTTTGAGTTATCCAATTCCAATTGACAAGATTCTTTCTCATCTTTGACGTGACTTATTTGAGATTCCAGACCAAATATGTATTCCTGTAACTGCAAATTTTCTTCTTGCAACTTGAATAAGTTCTTCTCTAATCCTTGTTTTTCTGACTCTAGCTCTTCCAATTTCCTTTCAAGCATCTTGTTAGCCAAAGCATGGGAACTCACAGTGTTTTGGAGAACTATCAGATCATTTTTTAGATTCTCCAAGCACTCTGAGGTGATATTTCTTTCCCTCAACACAAGTTCCAAGTTTTCCTCCAGATTGCTATTTGTCTGTTGAAGATCGGCAACTTGAGTTTCTAATTTGCTCTGTTGCTGCAAAAGAAAGTTGGTGTTTTCTTCCTTTGAAAGCAAATCAGCCTCTAAATTCTCCACCTCAGAACTTTTCTGAGCCAGTTCGTCCACCAAGTTTGAATAACTCTCTTCAACTGACGCCTTTAAATTCTCGTGTTTTTGAAGTTTCATGATGCAGTCTTCCAGCTTCTCTTCAGTCTCTGCAACAACAGTGTTTCTCTGTTCAATCTCGACTTCACAATGTTTAAGAATTTCCGAGTACTTATCGATCCTTTGTTCCAGTATCTTATTCAACTCGAGCAAAAAGCGAACAATATATTCGGCTCTTGTTTTCGTAGTCATTGTGTTTCCCTTTCTCGCACTCATAAGATCCTGAAGAAAATAATCACACTTCTCACTTTCATCAGATGATATGTTATACCATGGCTTGTTCAGATGGTGAAGAGCCATTTCAAGCTGTACCATTATATCAGTAAAATGTTTTGAAGTTTCAAAACCAGCAAGCTGCACCTCCTCGGACACTTTCTTCTCAAGCTCATCTTCCAGTTGAGAAATTTGACATTTAGGATCAATCACCTCAGACTCATCGCTATAGGATCCACAATTTCGGATGTTATTTTTATCTGATTCCTTAAGCTTCATTACGAGGTCGAGATTTTCATCAGTGAGTTCAGCACAATCCTTCTCCAGTTCCTGAACTTTTTCTTTCAAGGCTTCAATTTCTCCACTGAGATTCTTACAATTTTCATTGCTGTGATCCACATCCTCCCAGTGTCCTCTTGGAATAAAATTTGATAATTTTTCTTCTAATCTGGCAATTTCTTCTTCCTTAACTGATAATATATATTTGTACTCTTTTTCAACATGCAATAGATCATGGGAATTTGAATTTCGTTCATTCTCCATCTCATCAGTTTTGTCTCTTAATGCTTTCTCGAGCAATTGCACATTGACTTGCAATGTCTTCTCTGATTCCTGAAGTTGTTGCAACTGGAGCTGCAAATTCTTATTATCCTGGGAATTTCTTGCAATGGAACTTTCTATCTCCTTAAAGTCAAATTTTAGAGATGAAAGGTTCTCTATTTCGACTTTCTGCTGTTCTATGGTCTCCTCAAGTTCTTGAAGAAGAGAAACAAGCTCGATATTTGATTCTTGACTTCTTTTCAGTTGTTGAGCTAAATTAGCATTTGATTCTTGCTGATATTTTATCTCATTCTCCAGTTCCTTTTGAATCTTAATAAGGCTTTCAGGTTTAGTCGTCGAATGTGCTTGTGTAGCCTGTTTCATTGTGGATTCTTCAAGCCGTAGTTTCAATTCTTCTCTGTCTCTTCTCAGGCTATCACGTTCTGCATATGATGACGAGAGCTTAATTTCTAATTCTGCCTGCTTTTTTGACTGATCCGTGAATTCCTTTCTTGACAGATCCAAATCAAGCATTAGCTTCCGGGCATTTCTTTCCCACATTTTAGCTTCTGCACGTAGTTCCTCAATAGAGTCTTCTGCAGCTACAAGAAGATCTTTTGATGTATTAGCATCAGTAAATGATGACCTGGCAGCCTCTGTTACATTGTGTAAATCTTCCCTTATATGTAGCCTTGAATTGAAAGATAATTGGTTTGATGGAGAACGATCATCAAGAAAATAATTATCAGGTGATGGACTATTCTCCAGGCTGCTTCCAACTTGTCTTCCCTGGGAACTACGTTTCTCACTCCTTGAGAACGAATTTTCCTTTGCTATAGAACCTTCAGCGGAGTCAAACCTACGATTTGACCCAGATGCCGAGTGACTTGTTTCCTACAAAGAGATGAAGAGATAGTCCTATTTACATGGTAGTAAAAAGTGAATACTGAGTGGAGTCTCAAAATTGATTGAGGATTAGGCAAAAGCCTGTAGCACGCGTATCTGATTTTCTCAAAACATGGATATGATTAGGAAATCCATGTGTTGAAGGATGTTTATATAACCATTAACCGTAGATAAGACCCACTGTCTAAAGAAAAAAAATTGTTTGCCAAGGTTTTTGACTTTTCATGCAAAGAGAGTGCCGTAAAACAGAGATGAACATTAGGCCACTAAAAGACAAATATCATAAGATGATAATTATTGAGGGTCTTACGATGGATGTGTGGTCATAATAGAAAGGATAAGATAAAAAAAGAGAATATATATCAAAAGGTTAAATCAAGTAAACGACAACAGAGGTTATTGGGGGCATATCTTGCGTAGATATAAAAGGTTAAATCAAGCAAACGACGACAGAGATTACCGGGGGCATATCTTGCATAGATATAAAAAGGATCATTCATGAGTGACGTGAACTCAATAGAACAGGTTAGAAGAGAGCGAGGTAGTTATTCTTGTTGTAGTTGCTAACATGCTGCTTTGAATCTTCGAATGGCAAAAAAGATTCATGTAGCCGTTCCCAATTGGCCAATTATCAAAAATAAGGCTTAGTTTGCTACTAAACTTAACATGACAAATTATTTTTTGGTTGATTTGCATTAACTTTTAGCATTAGGCACGAATTCAATTCAATAATTAGTTTGGCAAGTAAAGTGGAGAGAAAGTGAACGATAAATGAAGTTATAAAACTACCTTGCTATCTAATTTCATGGGATATGAGGAAGTGCCCATGTCTTGATGTCCAAAAATACTATCACTTGATTTATCAGATTCATTTGATTTACTGCCCATATCTTTCTCACTCGTATTGGAGTATCTTGATTCATCATCCCTAAAACACAAGGAAAACAAGTTTCAGCAAAATGTTCAAAGTCCAGAAGTCAGATTTTGCTATACGCTACAAACCTGGTCTTAGGTCTTGGAGTTAGGCAATGAATTTTGAACTGTAAAAACCAGAGAAACAAACTCATTTGTGTTAGCACCGAAGCTCTGGCGCAATTAAATTTCAATATTGCATCTTCGAAGATAGTAGAGGCAAAAACAATTGTGCCCAATTGAAAGAGAGAGAGTGTAAAAATAGTGTTAATACACATAGGCATGCAGATTTTGAAAAATCAAATAAATCAATTTTATAATTCATGAATACTTGCACCATTTGGAATTGCAGCGTGCACAAATTCATTACGAGTTTTTTTTGAAGGTTAACACGCCTAAATGTCTGCATCAAATCACCACCAAGATAAACAAATAAAAAATTATTATCAAGTCAAAATTTCTTCATGTATGTGTACGTCTCATCTCATTTCAAATTCAAGTACACTAGTCACAGCTTATTGAAGTGGGTGTTCCATGCTCTATTTGTTTGGAGAGGAAGGGAAGTAAGGAAATAGTTACTTGCAAGGGGAATGGAAGGGAACCAACATATTACACAAAGAAGGTGCTGGTAGAGATTTTGAAGCATACCCTAAATCTAACTCCAAAGTACAAGGCTTAAAAGTTCGGTTCTCTTCATTTCCATTCCAATCACTCGAATCCCCTTAAAACAAACAGGACTCATTTTGGCGACAAAATTACTAGGTTTTCATTGCAACGTGAAATTTCCATCTTAATTACTTGTTATGAAGATGGTACCTCCACCTGCAGCTATAATATCCATGAAAGGGAGGAGGTGGTGACATTTCACCTTTCCTAATGAATTATACATTATCACAATATATCTTGCATGAACCATATACTGAAATATTTTGCACATCTCACCTGCAAAACTGTCCCGTGATTGCAGTTCTTTAGAGGTTGTGAGACTGCCGCAGACACCTTTGAACTTGTATAACGTGCCATATTGATAGTTGCCTCTCCAAGGTTGCCAGATCTAGCTGAGCCCTATAAAGAAGTGATGAAATTACTTTCTAAGAGAGAGATATCATATCAATTTTCTTGAACATTGAAATACAGCAAACTGGAAAAAGTACTGAAATGTTTTCAAGCATTGTACACGGTCGAATTAATATATGTAACTTCATTAAAAAGATAAAAAGATTTCCATCATACCGTGGATACAGCAAGCTTGAAAAGGCATTCTTCATATTCTCTCGAAGAATCACTGCGTGAAAGCCATATAGATTCCAAGAGAGTCTCCGTCCATTGGCAAGTGCCATTTTGCACAAGTGCTTTGCCTAATTTACCAACTGTTTTCCCCGTTTCTACAGAAATTAAAGAGACAAAAAGCCTGTCCCATCCTTTTGGTACCTGTTGCACAAAATTGATATATAACCAACGAAAAAGTGAACATTGATCCACATACATCTGTGCAATATTACCGAATAATTAAACAGATTACAGAGAATTTGTAGAACCTTGATTCACAGTACCGTTTAAACCAGAAAACATAGCAGAAGAAGCAGAAAGCTCAGATGAAAATGTCTCAACACATCAAATGGAGTAGATGATTTTCAGCATTGTTTAATTTTCATTTCTTCTAACATGTTTAGAATTTGATGTGGGATTGATTTATGTAGATGAATCCAAATTTATGCAAATTGAAATATTCACTTGAAAAGCAACCTCAGTTTAAGATGTGAAGATTGCAGAAATTGATGAGATAATAACATAGGAATGCACGAATTCTTGGAATTGCAAAATATGGGTGTTGAATTGTTGACATTCATTTCTCAATCCCTTGGCAAAACATTGATATTTCATACGTGCTTATTATTAATTACAAATTACAAGAGAGTATGCAACTCAATAAATAACTTAAAAATAGTAATAAAGAATTCACAAACTAGTGAGGTTGGATCATCTTTGAATATAACTAAAGAGTCAAAAACTCCTCAATGTGTTCAGTACCATGGAATTGGGGCCAAAAAAATTGAAACCATAGAAATGTGAATCAATCGTTTCTTGAATTCCAACTTCAAAGCTCCCAAATCCTCGCTATTAAAATAGGTATTGAAGGTGGGTTCTTGAGAATTCAAACTGACTGTAAGTCAGTTGAAGATACTAAATTTTGAAGCCAAAGCAGATATTTTATGAATGATCAGAAACCCAAATGTTAGCTGATCAACTAAATTACAAAATGAAGATGAAAGAAAAATGAAAATGTATGCATTTACACCTGAAGGGCTTGGAAATTGGAGAATTTGAAATCAATCCTCTCTCTTGATTTGGTTGGCTTGCTGTAGCTTTGCCTCTGCAACTTGAACATTCTTTCTCTATATCTTGAGATTTTGAAATGTTGAAGTAGAGAGTGAGTATGAGAATTATAACATTGAAGTGAAAGAAACGAGGAAGGAAGACGGAAGAAGCTGTCAGCTAGACTGTCATTTTTGTTCTCAACTTCTCGTTGGTACACTGTAATTTTCCAAAAACAATGATCGGTTTACAGTTAATATGTCAAAGGTTTGGCGTTGTCGTTGAATAGTTTAAAAAATAATTTATTATTTTCATGTCCACGTGTGAAGGACAGTAACTTTACTTAAGTTCCTTGACCCAATCGTAGCCACAATTTACCCAGCTTTGACCGCACATTATAAATATTAAATTATAAATATTAGTTCAAGTTTGAATTGTAATTTCATTTACACTGTAATAGTTTATTGTAATTGTAAAATAGTTATGATATTAATAAACGTTTAGTATGATTCTTCGTCATTTAAACATCTATTCCTATCACTTAGGTTTTTGTTCCGCAATTTATTATAGGGCGTATTAGTCTTTCAAACAATCTTTCAAGCTTTCTGATATTCGCCAATGCACGAGTCATTATAATTTCCTACTTTCATCATTTGTAATTTCTAGGTTTCAATGATCAATTTGCTTTCAATACATCTCAATTTAATGTTGTGGGCTTTCTACAAATTGTAATCAAATTTTCTTTCATCCCTAAACGACCGAGAGGAGACGGAATGTAGTCTAGCGGAGCAGACTACTGCCGCACGGTGTCCCTTTCTGTGCCAAGAAGAATGGCACAAGGTAAAAGTTGGTATCAGAGCTGCGGCTCACGTCCCTCGATAAGAAAGCTATGGAAGTTATGGATCCAATTACATCGAACACCACAGAAGTCGTAGATCCTCAAAAGAGAAATATGAAACAGCGCGTGGATGAGCTTGAGATGACAACTACTAGGTTGTGCTATGCCGTGATGGCCTCGAGGAAAACGTCGAGGTGGCAGAGACAGAAATTCGTGAATTACACATCCAACTGGATGAAAGCCGAAGTGCTTGCACAGCAATGATTGAAGCTGTTGTTATCCTGATCTGTAGGATGAAATGGAAGCGTTGAGAGCTCAATTACTAGTACTTTAACGTGTGGTTGGCAATGGGCAAGCCCCCGCATGAGAGCATGTTCCTATGCTCAGAATTTCAGAATCGTGTACCTAAGGAGGGGAACGCGATGCAAAAGAAGTCGAGAACTTCTTGTTTGATATGGAACAATACTTTCTTGCGGCTTCGATCGAAGATGAAGCAAGAAAGGTTACAACAGCTACCATNGAACAATACTTTCTTGCGGCTTCGATCGAAGATGAAGCAAGAAAGGTTACAACAGCTACCATATATCTTGGTAGAGACGCAAAACTATGGTGGCGGACAAAGTTTGCTGATATTCAGGCCAACATGGTCTGAATAGATTCTTGGGATCTCCTTAAGGAAACGATCAGATCTCAGTTTTCCCAAAAAATGTAGAATATCAGGCATGACGGGCACTACGAGAAGTGAATTATACAAGCTCCATCAGGGAGTATGTGAAAGCCTTTTCAGGGCATATGCTGAATATTCAAGACATGTCGGAAAAGGATAAGCTATTCACCTTCATGGAAATGTTGAAACCGTGGACATATACGAAACTTTATAGATAGAAGGTTACTAATTTGAGCGCGACCATGGGAGCCGTCGAATGTTTAAGTGACTATCAAGCCGAGTTGAGAGAAGATCGACCTTCAGGGAATAGTCAAACTATTGGAGGTGGAAACAGACCTTAACAGACCCAGCTCGAACTCAAATGGAAGAGATCGTTACTCTAATAATAAGGGAGGAACCTATCAAGGCACCCGTCAGAGTAACTTTCAAGGAAATGATCAAAACAGTCGCCAAGGAAACTATAACAGCAGCAACAGTAACAATTGGAATAAATGAAAAGCAACGGAGGACAGATCTGATGCCACTCCTAAATTGATGTGCTTTTTATGTGAGGACCTTATCGAGTGGCAGAATGCCTTCAGAAACGGATGGTGAATGCATATTGTCAACTAGGGGGTAGCGGAATGAGTGCAAAGTAAGATGTCCTATAAGCTAGCTGTCACGGTGAGACCGAAAGACCGACTCCGAAGAGGATGATGATGCAGTTGGTTCATTCTCACATCGGTGCAATACACTATCGTACCGAGCTACTAAAAAAGATGATGTTCCCTCAAAAGAGGTAAAGATAGAATAATCAAAGGCTCGCATTTGTAGGGTCAAATCCTAATGTACATTGATATGAAGATTAACGGAAAGTCAATCAGGGCCTTGGTAGATACGGAAGCTACCCACAATTACCTCGCAAGTACCGAAGTGGAGCGACTCAGACTTGTTATAGAGAAAGGTAGTGGAATGGTCAAAGAAATCAACTCCACTACTCAACCAATAGCTGGAGTAGCGAAATCTGTGTTGCTCAAAGCAGGTCATTTCGAGGGAAAGATAAACTTGTCTGCAGTTCAGATGGATGATTTCAAACTTATTTTGGGATTGAAATTTATTCGGGATACTAAGACAGCAATGCTGCTATATTCCGATTCATTAATGGTGATGAGTAGTAAACCGTGCGTCATTACTACACAAGCTGGGAAGATAGGCAAGAAGAGTATCTCGGCCATGCAATTTGGTAAGGGTTTCAAAAGGAATGAACTCTCATTTTTGTGCACTC
>CAIGRT010011369.1:0-10165 GCA_903798405.1 Fraxinus platypoda
AAAGAATTTGAAAATTTCTTCATGAAATAAAATGAATATATTGTCGATATGATTACTCGTTTTACCGATATTGTTAGTAGCCTGAAATGCTGTAATCGTAAATTTACTAATTGTGAACTTGTAAACAAAATGCTTAGGTCACTATCGGAATATTGGAGCTCATTAAGGATGTTGATTGAGAATACCAAAGATATCAACTCATACTCATTGGAAGAGCTTTATGGTACCTTGATAACTTATGAGCTCACCAATGTCGAAATTAAGAAGAAAACAAGGAAGAGCAAAGAAGAATTAAAGGAGCCTCCTAAGCGTCAAATTGTTTTAAAATCGACAATTGAAGAAGGAATTACAAATGAAAATATGAGTGATGAATAACTCGACGATCTAGTTCTTCTTGTTAAGAAATGGAGAGGTCTTCGCAAAAGTCAGAGGTTTGAAAAGAAAGAAGAAAAGGGTGAAGAAAGAAGCAAGAAAATTATTTGCTATAATTGCGACAAACCCGGACATAAAAGAATTGAATACTCAAAAGAGAAAAGAAATATCAAGAAAAATGCACTTCAAGCGACATAGGATGAAAGCGACGATGATCCCAATGAAAAGATAGTCAAGAAGAAGTCATCAACATGTGCTTCATGGCAATCGAAAATTAAGTGTCAAAGAAGACAAAAAGTAAATGGTTCTTGGATAGTGTATGTCGAAGCACATGACCGGAGATAGGACTTTTCTATTAAATTTCAAAAAGAAAGATAGAGGTCATGTCACATGGAGGCAATGCAAAACGAAAAATCATTGAAATTGAAAATATTGGTAATTACGCATCCCTTTATATTGAAAATGGTTTATTAGTTGATAACCTCAAACATAACTTGCTAAGCACTAGTCGATTATGTGATAGAGTTTTACTAAGTGCCTTATTAAGGTTGCTATATCAAAAGAGATAATATTTATAGGAAGCCGAAGTAAAGGTATTTATATCATAGATATCGAATTTGAAAGTGATAAAAAAATGTTTATCAAGTTTAAAAGAGGATACTTGGTTGTGGCATAGAAGATTAGGTCATGTTAACATGGATCTTCTCTGAAAGATTTTCAAAAATTGTTTTGTCAAATGAATACCAAATTTAAAATTTGAGAAAGAAAAATTTGTGATGCTTGTCAATTGAAAAACAAGTAAAGACTTCTTTCAAGCTTAAGCAATATTCTTCAACTACAAAACCTTTACAACTTCTCCACGTGTATATTTTTGGACCTTCTAGAACCTCTAGCTTGGATGGTAAACATTATGCATTCGTCATAGTCAATGACTTATTTAGATTTACTTGGGTCTTATTTTTAAATTTAAATGATGAAACTTTGAATGCATTTAAATTTTTTTTATAAAATGTTCAAAATGAAAAAGGATACTTCATTACAACTATTAGAAATAATCACGGTGAATAATATGATAATATCGATTCTGATAATTTTTGTAATAAAAATGGATATGAACATAACTTCTCAGCTTCTAGAACTCGTCAATAAAATAGTGTAGTAGAAATGAAGAATCGTACATTGCAAGAAATGGCTAGTACCATGCTTGATGAAAATAACTTAACGAAATACTTTTGGAGCAAAGCCGTTAATACCACTTGCTACATTGTTAATACAGTTTTAATTAGTCGAAAGAAAACAAAAACTCCTTATGAGCTTTGAAAAAAATAGAGTTCCCAATAACGATTATTTTAAAGTCTTCGGTTGCAAATGTTTTATCTTAAACACAAAAGAAAATTTGGGAAAATTTGATTCAAAATTCGATATTGGAATCTTCCTTGGATATTCATTAACTAGCAAAGCCTATAGAGTTTTCAACAAAAGAACATTAGTTGAAGAATATATGCATATAACTTTTGATGAAACTAATCCTCTTGATGAAGAGAAAGGTATTGTAAATTATTTAGGTTTGGAGATTCCTTTCGAGCAAATGAACATCCAAAATCAAAACAAGGAAGACCCTAAAGATCATCACAAGGAAAAAATAAATATTCAATAAGGTGAAGAAGAATCTCCCATAGTACAAAATAATCCAACTTTACCTAAGGAATGGAATTTTATTCATTCTCACCAAAATGTACTCATATTGGTGATCCATCCAAAGGTATTACTACTAGAGCTTCTTCTACAAATCATCTTAATAGTTGTGAATTTCAAAGACGTCGAGGTTGATGAATTTGGATTCTAGCTATACAAGAACTAAATCAGTTTGAAAGAAATCAAGTTTGAGATTTAGTCACTATATCAAATGATCAAACCATGATCGGCACAAAATGGGTTTTTAGGAATAAATGAGATGAAAACAGAATAATTGTATGTAACAAGCTAGATTAGTGGCCAAGGTTACAATTAAGAAGAATGCATTGATTTTGAGGAAACTTTTGCTTCAATTGCTAGACTAGAATCTTTTAGCATGCTTATCACATTTGCTTGCCATAACGGATTTATTCTTTATCAAATGGATGTTAAAAGTTTATTTCTAAATGGTTATACTCAAGAAGAAGTTTTTGTAGAGCAATCCCCCATTTTTAAATATCATTAGTATCTAAATTATATTTTTAAACTTAGAAAAGCTCTTTATGGTTTAAACGGCTTGGTATAAAAATTGAGCAAATTTTTACTTTTAAACGATTTTTCAATAGGGAAAGCGGATGCTACCCTCTTTATCAAAACCAAAAAGAATGATATTATTATCATTCAAATTTATGTTGATGATATTATTTTTTGTAGAACTAATATTTCTCTTTGTAAAGAATTTTCTAAATATATGAGCAAATAGTTCGAAATGAGCATGATGGGAGAACTAAAATTCTTTCTTGGACTCCAAATTCGACAACAAATGATGGGATATTCATTAGTCAAAATAAGTATATTTTGGACATACTCAAGAGGTTTGAAATGGATGACTTGATGCGATTTCTATCTTTTTCCTTCCTTTAATTTCCATTCTTCATCGTGTCTAGTCGAAAAGTAAAGTGCACGAAGGATACCATAAGGTGGGATCCTCCCTCACCACCTTCATCCGATGGAGAACCCGAAGTGCTGACAAATCCGTTTGAAAAATCTCCAATTCTAATAGGTAAAAATGTTAATTTTGTCGATTTTACCAGTGAAGCACCCGCATGTAACATAAAAGAATACTTTGAAAACATGGGTTGGGTGTCGATGGTCACTTTAGAGGAAAATGCATATCCCTGTCTCATGAAAGATTTTTACAAGAATGTGGTTATCACTCCTTGGTCAGATGGAATTTCATGTCTACTTAAAAACATCCGTAATGCCATCACCAAAGCTCTCATTCAAGAAATTCTTGAGCTTAAGGTGTGTGAAAATCAATTTTTTCTTCATAAAGCTCATGGCATTCTTCCTTGAAAGGGTCATCGATATAAAGTAAACAATTTCGATTTTTTCATTCTAGATTTCTCTCTCGTTGGACGAAAATTAGATTTTCCAATCATTATACTTGGTCTCATGAAGCTTACCACGCAATCTTTATGCCAATGGAAGGAATCCTCCCATGGGCGCCACTCTACCTACATCATGTTAAAGCCCTCACTCTGCAAGTACTGTGCCCAGCGTTGATGAATCTTCTATCAGGTTTGATTTCGACCCTGATGAACCTGGCACCTTTCTTCAAGAAAGCCAGATTGTCCATTTCACTCAATACGTCAAAGCTTTACCTTACAGCACTGATCTTGCCAAAATTTTTAAATATTTTGAAATTATCTTGCATGATAATATCTTCATTTTGATCATAACAAACAAGTTAATTTTTGTTTCTAACAATTGATTATAACTCTTCAAAAGCATCGAATGTAATATTGATCGATCAAGGACAGAAATGTTGATATCAAGACCTTCACATTACAAATCGGACTTACAATGAAGGAAGTGATAAACGTCAAGCATTCAAAATAAATCAATCAAGACAAGAGCTTCATAGGAGGATAGTGAATTAAGCTTTTGTATTCACTTGTATAGGTACAAACGCTTCAATTCTTGGCATTAAACAATGAAAGCTCAAAAATCATTTTATGTGCTAAAAATGATTATGGCTATCACTTGCATAAAATGTTTTGATTAAAAGCAAAAATTGATTTTCAAAAATACAAGTGAACTTAGATCATATTTTGAGAATATTCAAAGACAAAATGAATCAAACTATTGAAATGCAGACGTCCGGACAAAGTAATAAACGTCCACATCATTCGGACGTCTAGATCATGTAACGGTCACTTTTTTATCATTCTGACATCTAGTGCACGATGGATAGTTCTGTACTTCCAGACGAGGAAGTGGACGTACGGTTGACTGTCCAGTTTCACAGATACTTTTACTTTTTGAACTCTATTAATACCATCTCACTTTGAATTTGTTACAACATTTTCAAGATCATTTAAGTAAGATATTATTGAGCAAAATTATATTGATCTTATATCTTATTTATCTTCATCAAATCGTTTACTTTGGAAATCTATGATTGATTCAACTTTTGAAAATCATCTTTCCATCAAAGCTATTTCATTTAACACTTGAGCTTCATTTATTGCTATTCAATTGAAGTGTTAGACAATTTCTTCCTCAATACTTAATTTGTTTACATCATTAATTAAGAGAGAAGTTCCAAATTGTAAAATCATTTATTATCAAACTTGTGGGGTCATATTGAATTCCCGTAAAGCTCAATATTGTACAAGGATTGGTGCTCCTTATTTGTAAGTTACCGAAAGTATTGTAAGAGTTTGGATTACACCATAAGTCAATCAAATATAGTGAAACGGCCTTGCTCATGACAGAGAGCTTGGAAATGGAGGACGTAGATCATCGTTTTTTATCGAACCTTCACAATTATATCATTTGCACTCTTTCTCCCATTTTTACTTATTTCTTTCGTATTGTGCATTGTGTTTGATCGATTTATTCATTTTCAACTTGCTTGAGTTTAAATCAATTTTTCGAAAAAGTTTAGAAAATCAATCTGCATCCTTCTTTGTTAGTTATTCTTGGGTTATCAGAAGACATGTCAAATGTTTCGCATGATAGTGTAGTTGGATGTTTAATGTATGCTATCGCATGTACTACACTAGATATAGCACATACAATTAGTATGGTGAGCACGTATTTAGCTAATCCTGAAAGATAGCATCGGTATGCAGTCAAGTGGATTTTCGGATACTTTAGAGGTACCGTAGATTATGATAACATGTTTGGTAGATAACATGAGGGGTTTTCAGTTGTGGTGTACGTCGAGGCTACTGATAACAAAAGGTCTATCACATGATATGTTTTTCCTCTTGTAGGAGGGCCATTTGTTGGAGGTCTGGGATACAATCTCTAGTTACATTGTCCATGCCTGAGGTAGACTATATATGACAATTGTAGGGGTTGCTATGGAAGCTTTGTGCCTTGCAAAGCTAGTCAAATACTTAGGTGTTCAACAAGGCGGAGTTCAGTTGCATTATGATAGTTGAAGTGCCATTTATTTGGCAAAGAAAATGTTTATCATGAGAGGACTAAACATATAGATGTAAGGTTTCACAAGATCAAAGAGTTGGTTACTCCAGGTGACATGAATCTTCAGTAGGTACACACCTCTGAGAATGTAGCAAACATGTTGACAAAGGTCATTACAGCAAACAAATTCAAGCATTGCTTGGACTTGATTAATGTCTCTAGGTGCTAGAGAGGGACATACCCAACTTCTTTAGTGTCGGAGGGAGCATTTCTATGGCTACTATCTTCTAAGGGGTTATATTTGCCAAGATTGAGATTGTTGATTAGGTGACTCATATTTTATGTAAATAGGGACTAGTTGATGGAGCCTCCACGATACGGTGTGGTATTTTAAGGATAATTTCGAAATTAAGGTTCTATATAAATAACATATTGTAACTCTATTTGAAGCTAGTGAATTATTTTGCACCATACTGTGGACGTAGGTGAATTGTCCAACCACTTAAATTTCTATTGCCAATTTTATTGTTCTTCTTCTTTTTTATTTTACTGTTCAATTTGCACAACACCAAGAAGTCAAGATTTTAACCCCAAGTAACCACTCATCAGCAATCCATCTATAATAAATAAATCAACAAATTAGCACCATATGTCCATGTACAATACCAACCGTCTAACCTATTTTTAACCATGATTAAAATATAATCCTAAAAATGTCTTCAATAGTACCCAATTTGATTCAACATATATCACTAAGTGCATGCAAATTGTATAGAAGAACACTAAAATGCAAATAAAGAACCCTCAACCCTACAATAAGTCCCCTATTCAGAAGTTACTATATTTTTCCTAAAGCTAGTTGAGACTAGTGAAGTTATGAAATGAAAGTTTCAAATTTTAAAATGGGCCAAACTAGAAGAATCGATTACCTAATTAAGTTGGACTAACAAAATTGAACTCGAAACCTGAAAAAATTAAATTAAATTAAATTCAAAACTTTGTTACGACTTGTCCCACGGACAAGCCACATGCCAACCAGCTGAGCAAAAAGCCAAAAAAAAAAAAAAGGAGAGAATGCAAGGTCCGCACTCCACTTTTCCTCACACCTTCATATGTGCCCTAGAGGCAATTGGGCTCTTGGACGCCTTGTTCGAAGTGATTACTTTAGAGGCCAAGCCAGGACACCTCCTACTACAATATATTTTCAATGTGATTAACATCGTCAGTGATGAGCATCTTCCACAAGTAATGCCTTTGCCAAGATATTTCGTATGTTTGAGATACTCTATACATCTGACAGACTTGACAGCTCTTCAACAGATCTACTCAATCAACTTTTTAGTTTGTAGGTCCATGTATTATGGTGGCTTATTTTCAACTTATAATCAGATAGACATAAGCCTATAAAAACTAGGATTGGCATAGTTGAACTTGACTAGCGAGTCATTAAGATGAAGGAATGTGTGAAAAATTCAATGGATGTTACTTTTTCTTAGTATAGAAGCTCACACTCAGAGTCTTCCAAAAGTAATGCAACTTTGAATGCCATTCTTGTACTGTAATTTGGTAATCTCCAACCTGACACCCATATTCTCATCCATTGTGTCTTTCTTAGACCCAAATATTTTTTTCTCTATTTAACTTGAGCGTTAGAGTGCTACCATTGTACCTCACCAGGGCTATGTCACGATCAGTCTAACATGGTGTCCAAGTGTGCAGGTAATATACACACAAACAATAGAGGAGCTGGATCTGTTAACCATCATATTTCAAGGTCAATACATTGGTGTCATCTATAGGAAACCACACGTAACCATGAGTGTATTCGGTGAGTACAAAGCTTACCAAAAAACTTATTTCCTTCCCATTTATAAAAAATATTTTGTTCTTGAAGAAAGAGCAAAAGAAAGTTTTCAAAAAGTCAACCCAAGAAGATTGTAAATTTTAGATCCTTGTTCGTTGAAAAAGAAAGATGTAGAATTTTCAACCTTTGGCCTTTGATACTTGAAAAAGGAAGAACCAGAGCCTTGAATTGTTTGCCCTATAAAGAAAAGAAGACTCTTTTATGAAGAAAAGAGGTGTATAGATACAAAAATGAGTATTGGTGAAGACCATAATATTAATTCGTAAAGAACGGTGATAGAGGTTTTTGGAAATGGATCTCGACGGTTGGAGATGCCCAAAACTACCATTCACGAACATCAGAGATGCGGAACAGTTGCTCGCCTGAAAAGAAAAGTGATAGGCATGACAACTAATATAATGAACTTGGCACAACAAAATGCCTTCATGCAACAGCTCCACAAAACAAAAGTACAAGCGGGCATGCAATGCCCCCAAACATGCCTCGTCTAGGATTTTTCCAACCCCATTATCAAGGTCAATGGAGAAATCAACAAAAAGAAGAGAAATAAATGCAAAGTGACTACCCTCAAAATTTAAGGGGTGAAAAAGACATCAACCCGTTGAAATAGATGTGGAAGTCTAGGTTTCACATAGCCATATGACGAGTGTGTTTTTACTCACGAGTTTTATACAATTTTAACTTGATTATTAGCTAAATCTTATGAGTATGGAAAGCTTTTGATGTGTTTGTTAGGGTTGTTTTATAGGTTGGTGAGGTGGTGAAAAATGGTGCTAAAGTGAAGAAACAAGCCAAAAAATAAGGAAAAAGTTAGCGCCTAAGCGCTATATGGGCACTCCAAAACGGAAATTCCAATCAGCAACATAGCGCCCGGGCGCTGCAGTTGCCCAGAAACATTAGGGGAAGAACATAGATGTAGCGCCTGGCACTACACTCATAGCACTTAGGCGCTACCGAGATTTATATTGCAGCGCTGCCTCCAAGCATTTAGGCGCTGCGCCGTCTGTTTTAGAGTTACACTGTTTTGGCCTGCGAAAAGCCCAAAAAGACTCCAAATTTGGGAAAAACGTGCAAGGGAGTATAAATAGAAGAAATGAGGTACTTTTATAGAGTTCCACGCACTGAGAAAAAATAACTACAACTAAGATTGAAGAGCGCAATTGAAGGGAGAAAAATATCAAGAAATTCAAATTTTGAAGCATTAATTGGAAGAAGAAGATCTTAGAACAAGATTAATTTCTTTTTCTGCATCTTTATTCAAATTGGATGATGTATTCAATAACAACTTCTTGTTTTTCTTCTTCCACCATTATGAGTAGCTAAATTTTATTTTNATGTGTTGATTTTGCTATGAGTTTAATGCGTTAGATTACGTGATCACTAATTTGATGATTTTGTGAATTTTTTACGAATCGAGAGGTGAATTTGAGATTTAGACCATATAGTAAAATTTGGTATATTAGTATAACGTGTAGAGATATCTATACTAAATATTACGATCATTATATGAATTCTTAGAACTAATATTTCATTTTTAACTTTGATTGATTCACATAGAGATATGTGATTGAATTAGTTAAATAGGTTCAATGAGAACTCGAGAGAGGTAAATTGAATACAATAGAAGAATTCAATCGAATGCTACATTAAACTCTTGAATCATGAATTAAGACTTAAAGGTAATCAATATGTGAAATTGTTTGGCCCTAATATCCTTCCATTATTTGAATTCCCAATCAATCTTTGTGTGCATTTTAGTTAATTTCAAGTGTTTAAACAAAAAATTCACAACAAATATAATTATTTATTTACTTTCATCAAATAGAAGTTAGAAAAATCTAATTAAATTTTAAAGTATAGTCATCGTAGGAAAACAATTTGAGACTCAATTGTCCAATATATTACTTGTTACAATATCGTACATTTACGATAGAAAAAAACGCAACACCATATTTGGGTTCCCCAACCATAGACCCGCTCAATGAAGAGCTAGAGCAGAGACCTTCGAGGTAGATTTTAATGCTGTCAAACACGTCTACATCAAGTCCATCAACTAATTGCAACATCAAATCGTGCATTGTGATGTCGCCCTCGAGTAAATCAGGTATACATGCCTCCATCACTTGCTCATTACAATTTTTGATTTTGCTACAGGTACATCACGGTGTCCATCCCCCTCACAGGGGGTGGGACCCACTTAAATAAAAAAATATTTTATACAAGTGGGTCTCACTCCCATGTGAGAGTGGCAGAAACCTTGATGTACATCTTTTGATGTATAAGTAGATTTCTCCTACAATTTTAATCATGTTGTCTTACATCATCCCATCGAATCGACAATGGACGCCTTCGACCGTGGCATAACACCAGGGAAGACAACCCCGTGCCTAGTACATTTTCATGGAAATGACCTCACAGTTGGGAAATTATTGGAAATAGCCAAAATTTANCATCTTTTGATGTATAAGTAGATTTCTCCTACAATTTTAATCATGTTGTCTTACATCATCCCATCGAATCGACAATGGACGCCTTCGACCGTGGCATAACACCAGGGAAGACAACCCCGTGCCTAGTACATTTTCATGGAAATGACCTCACAGTTGGGAAATTATTGGAAATAGCCAAAATTTAACAATACCCTTTCCAAAATACCCCTTTGACCATTCAACCATATAAACTACCTAAAATACCCCTAAAATTAAAAATTAAAAACAAGATATATTACTATAAAATAGATTTCATTTTAGTCCCTAAAAGTTTAACCTTACATAAATTCGACAAATTGCTTCCTCTTTGGAATTAAAAATTTAATAT
>CAIGRT010011372.1:0-28171 GCA_903798405.1 Fraxinus platypoda
TATTTATCAATTACATAAACATTACGTCATTAACTATTTAATTAACCAAAAAAATTACATCTTTATTAATAACAAATTAATTATTAAACAAAACTATTAAATATAAACTAGGCAAACGTGCATTGCACGTTGCTTGCATCTAGTGTATATATAATATATATATATATATATATAAAGTTGGAGTCCACATGTAAAATGCACTACTCAAATTGAGTAAGACTATTTAGTCTCACTACCCCAATTAATATGGTGTTAGTATTGGCATTAAATGATAAATGGAATAAAATGTTCTATTTAATTCCACCTTTCATTAACCTATCACATAAACTATGATTATAACCCCAATGGGGTTAAATAATATTATTCAAATTGAGTGATGCTATTAGCCCCATTGGTATCATAACATCAGCATATGCGGTGCTAATACGACATTAAATAATAAATTAAATTAAATTAAATTGGTATTTTAATTCCACATTTCATTTAGCCTATTACTTAACACCACATAGATTATGTTATAATCTCACTACGATCATAACCACAGCCTATGTGGTGTTAATGTGACATTAAATGATAAATGTGATTAAATGGATCATTTAATTCCACCTTTCATTTATTTTATTACCTAACACAACGTAGACTCATGTTATAATCCCAATGAGACCAAATAACATTATTCTTTGATATTAATGCTATTTAACCCAACTGGGTTATAGTCCCAGTCCATGTGGTATTAATATCACGTTAAATGATAAATGGAATTAAATGGATCATTTAATTCCACTTTTCATTTAGCATATATCTTAACACCACATAGATTGTGGAAGCCCCACCGAGGTTGTTTATGTGTGCTAATGTGACATTAAATGATAAATAAAATTAAATGAATAATTTAATTTCACATTTCATTTAACCTATCGGCTAATAGCACATAGATGAGATTATAGCCTAGTGGGGTTAAAAGGCATTATGCTTGAAGAATAATGATTTTTAACCCCTCTAGGGCTACAACATAGTCTTTGTGGTGCTACGTGGTATTAAGGCCCTGTTTGGACCCCATTAATTTATAATACATTTTTCTCTTTCTTCTTTTTAACAACTCATTTTTCAATAAAATAATATTATACATAAAACAAAAACTTTTCCTTCTTTTTCAACCACACATTCTCTAAAAAAAAATACTAGATTGTGTTATAACCCTAGTGATGTTAAATATCATTAATATCAAAGAGTAATATTATTTGGATAAATCTATATGTACATAATTATTGTACATAATGGATTACATAGACCCATGTGGAAGAAATCCGACCGTGGATGTGAAGTGTGGAAAAGTCAAAAATTGTAAACTACCATAGATGTGCGTCACATGTCAATTATGTAATGTATTATGTAAATGATTATGTACTTGTAGCATGATCCATATTATTTAGTCCCATCGGGATTATAACCTCACTCTATGTCGTATTAATGTGACATTAAATGATAAATAGAATTAAATGTGTCATTTAATTCCAAATTTCATTTAATCTATCACTCAGAACCACATGGACTATGGTTATAATCTCAGTGGGACTAAATAACATTATTCTTCGAGATTAATGCTATTTAACCTTACGGGGCTATATGTGGTGCTAATGTGATATTAAATAATAGAGTGGAATTAAATAGATCACTTAATTTTACTTTTCATTTAACATATCACCTAATACCACAAAAATTGGGGTTATAACCCCAGTAGGACTAAATATCACTAAACTCAAATAATAATGTTATTTAGCCTCGCTGGGGTTATAATTCCAGTTTATGTGGTGCTAATACGACATTAAATAATGAATGAAATTAAATTGGTCATTTAATTCTACATTTCATTTAGCATACCACCTAACATCACATAGATTGATGTTATAACCCGGTGTGACTAAATAATATTATTCTTCGAGATTAATGCTATTTAACCCCCATTGTAGTTATAACTTCAGTCTATGTAGATTGGGCTATAACCCTAGTGGGGGTTAAATAGCATTACTCAACAAGATTTCAAGGAAGCCTCATTTATTGCTATTGGAATTCAGAAATGACCAAATTATTTCAACAATTATTTTAAGCAAACTATACTATTTGCTAAAATTACATTACTCTCCATTAAAGACGTTTGTACTCGAATTTTGAAACTAAAAATGATATGCAAATTTCAATAAATAAAAATGTATCCTAACTTATTAAACAATTAATTAGTGGACTCCAATGGGACGTAAGTTGTTGACCCCACTTTATACATGCATACGCGGGTAACAGATGCCTAACTCGCTCGCGTCAGCGCAAGCTAATTTCAACACACTTGAACATATCACTAGTCAACGGGATGTTTCGATTTGGGCGTAGGAGAAGCTCTACAAAACGAGATAAAAATGTTCGGATGCCGATGACATATATGAATGAGATTGTATAACAAAGAACAATCAAAAGTAACCAAATTCAAGGCTAAACATTCAACTCAAGCAATATAAGAGCAATAGAGAGAGAGAGAGAGAGAGAGAGTAAAATATAGCCTCAAGTATATAAAGTTGCATTAGTCTTCAAATGGCACAAGACAGAGTATTTATAGTATTACAAATGAAGTCGTATCCATTGAATGAAGAAACACGTGGCTTCATCTCCTTGGCTGTAGCATCCCATCATTGATATCAATCTGACTTTCTTAGCTTGTGGCACTTCTAATTTACTTGAAATGGAGAGCCACCCCATACCTCAGGCTGACAAGATCTGACATGTCTCTCATCACAAAGGTCACATCAATAATTCAAATAAGATTTTATCTATAGGAGATCTTTGGAGGAGGTGTCACTCCATTTTAAAAGTGGGTTTCTAATTGAGCCTTTGAATTGTTACCACTACTGTTTTAGTATGAGGGGCTTCAGTAGAAGGACTTTAGGAACTCTTTATTTTATCACTTTACTTCGGTAATTAGCTTCGACCATAGAGTGGGCTTTGGTCAACAGAGCTTCTGTTTAATCTTAAGCTTTATTTTATGATTTTTGACTTTGATCAAACATTGATGACATTGGTTGTGTGCCATAGGGCTTCATACTCAAATAAGCTCCACGTAAGATGTCACGTAAGCTTTATCTGGAGCCTCAGTGGCAAGGAGTAACATAAATTAGTACTATATGACCCATGGGGAACCCATGCCTCCTTCGTAGTAGGTCTGCCTTCTTCTGTCAAAGGGTGGAAGGAATCCTGATTCTGGGTGAAGGATATATGGCAGATTGTTGAGGAAGATAAAGTCCCAGCTGTTATTGTGATGACCCAATATTTAGAAGCCCATGAATAGCTATCCTTTGAACTTGTCCTTCATTTTAGTAACTATTTTCTGATGCTATTTGTCTTGTAGATTCTGGATACCGGTTCGAACTATCCCAAGTGAAGTAGGATGTCATCGAGGACATCTACAAGCGTCCTAAAAGGTCACGCCACTTCGACTGCCTCATCGATCGGAATGACTTTTTTTTTCTGGACTTTGGATTGATGGCTTCCAAAGGTATATGTCGAAGTCCTTTATTTCTGTCATTCTCATACAATCTGGATTAACATTGTACTGCCATTTTTATAGAAAATTTTGATAAGAAGAAGTAACTGACCCCGACATTACTTTTATCTTGAGGGCTACTTCTATAATCAACTCTAGGGCTCTAAAGCCCTCGTTTGGTAATGCCAAGCACATTAAGAGAAAGCTGGAGTGCCTCAAAAGGATCATGCTGAGAAGGGCAATGACGAAGTGTCCCTAAAGAAAATAAAAGAAAAATGGAAGGAGAAGATGATGACTTTCTTCTCGATCAACTCTTATGCTAGGAAAGTGGGCACATCTGGTGCCACCATTGCTCAACTACCTCTACCTCCACCTCTACATGCCAAGTTGAAGCAGTAATCTTTTTCTAAACTGAAGGCTTAGAAGACCAGTGAGGCTAGTAAAAAGGCTGCTAGAAAGGTAAAGTAGGTCTCCAAGGTAGTTGAGAAGACTCCTGCTGTGAGGACCCCTCAGAATTTAGGGAGGTTTTAGATGGGAAAAAATGAAAAAATTGTCCTTACAGTATTGTACATGCTACCATCTGAAGCCCAAGCTTCTTCTACAAATTTCTACAAGTTTTGGACTAAGAGGTGGTAGAATTATGTGTCCATTTGTGATGTTGTGGACCTTACAGTGACCCTGGTAAGCCAAAGTGTTAGGGCTCTTGGGGCCAGCCCCGAATGCCAATCTGTATTGAAGGACGTTCAGAGGCGCAATGGAAAGTCGGTTGAAAAGTTGGCCCAGGCTGAGAAAGAGACTAAAAAGTTGAAGGCTGAAGCTAAAGCCTTTAAGGTTCAGCATGCTGAAGAGGCGGTGAAGCTGGATTTTGCCTTGGTAAAAACGATTCCCAGTATGAAGTGGCTTCTTTGACAAAGAAGGTAAAAACTTCTGAAAACCATCATAAGATAGTTGTTGAGGCCTTGGATGCCGCCACCTTAGAGAATACTGGTCTGAAGGACCAAGTTGGGTAGTTAGAGTCCCAGGTATCTTGGTATACTAAGGAGGTGGAGCAAGCTAAAGCCATTGCTCAAGGCAGGGGATGAGGCAGTGAAAAACTACATTGCTAACTTCCATCTGCCTGAAGAGTATCAGCGTTTCGCTGCCTACTAGAGGATGTTTACCTATGTTAAGGTGGTAGAAAGGGTGGGAAAACTTCACTCGGAGCTGGATACTGCCGACCTAAGGGCAGAGTTCTTGGAGAAAACTTCTCGGACCCCATCTGATGATGCAGAAGAAGAAGCTAACCAAGAGGAGGCTCTTGAGGCAGATGTTTCCAACCAAGAAACCCTTGCTATTGGAGCTTCTAATAGCCGACGCAATAGACTCTGTGGTACTTCTAGTCTAGTTTAGGATTTTAATTTTATTATGTAATGCCTGAGGGCCTCCAATGTACCTTGCTTTCTTATAATGAACTTCTTTTTGTTATATATTTGTGTTGTCTTAATTTTTTGTAAAGTATAACTGTTTCGCCTATTTTGCATATTACCATAACCTTGCTTAATATACTTAGTACTTAATTAACATAAGATGTATTAAACCTTGGCATATAATTGAACCTCCATTTTAATTTGAACTTACGTAGAAAGAGAGCAATTTTAGAAACCCTTACCCTTTGTTTAAAGTTTAAGAACTTGTGTAATTTTGAATGTCGAGGGGCTTCTCTGCAAAGTGGATGATTCGTTTATGTAGGTCTTTACCCATTACATTTAGCTTTGTCATGGGAGGCTAATGATGTACACTCAGGAAAAATGTGAGGTGGTATCCTTTTGGACCCACCTCTTCTTCGAAGTACCCACACTTTCCTACACGATGGATGGTTCATCTAAACAAGGGCTTTTTCCCTAACGTAGCTCCGTCATAGAAAGCATGTGATGTATGCTTTGGAGAAATATGAGGTTGTATCCTTTTGGACCCACCTCTTATTTGAAACGCTCATGTTTCCCTATATAATGGATGGTTCATCTATATAGGTCTTCTCCTATGACGTTCAACTTTGTCATGGGAGACATGTAATGTACGCTTCGGAGAAATGTGAGTTAGTATCATTTTGGACCTACCTCTTCTCCTAAGTCTACATGGTGGATAGTTCATCCACACAAGGGCTTTTCCCATAACGTTCAGCTTTGTCATAGAAGGCATGTGATGTATGCTTAGGATAAATATTAGGTGGTATCCTTTTGGACCACTTTTTCTCCGAAACACTCACGTTTCCCTACATAGTGGATGGTTTATCCATATAAGAGCTTATCCCATGATGTTCAGCTTTTTCATGGGTGGCATGTGATATACGTTTAGGAAAAATTTGAGATGGTATCCTTTTGGACCCACCCCTTCTCCAAACCACCTACGCTTCCCTGCATGATGGATGGTTCATTCATATAAGAGCTTTTCCCATGACTTTCAACTTTGTCATTGGATGAATCTTGCTTAGAAAATTTGTTGGGCAAAGCGCACTTTATTAAATTAGCAAAAAATTTACATAAGCTGGGAAAGTTCTTCCAGCTAAACAGAACGTATTTATTGTTAATATCTTCTTAGGTGCTCTACGTTCCATAGATGAGGATGTACCCTCCCATTCAAGTCTTCTATTCTGTAAGTATCAGGTCTTAGTTTTTCTTTGATACGATATGGGCTTTCCCAATCGGGACCCAACGTGTGTACTCATGGCTCCTTCGAGGAGAGGAAAACTCTCTGAAGTACCGGATCATTTATACAAAAAGACTTTTTCTTCACTTTTGCATTGTAGTAACGAGTCATTTTTCTTTTATAGGTGGAAAATTTCATTTGAGATTCGTTCCTCCTTTCATTGAGGAACTCAAGCTCACGTCTTCTTAACTCATCATTAGATATTTCATTGAAATACAATCGAAAGTAATCCAACTTCCTTCGAGCTCATAGTCTCGGCACTGTAAGCCATGGAGAAGAGGGCTTCTCCGGTGGCAATTCTACTTGTGGCCCAATGGCCCACAACACCTGAGGTAGCTCATTGGCCCATGCTTTCTTGAAGGCATTAAGTTTCATTTTCAAGGTGTAATTGATGGTTTTATTGGTAGCCTCTACCTGACCATTTGCTTTGGGTGGTGAGGTATAGAGAAGCACTTCTTGATCCCAAGTTCTTCACATAGGTCCATGACCTCCTTATTGTCAAATTGTCACCCTTTGTTTGATATGATCGAATGTAAAATACCAAATCAGTATATGATATTCTTCTACAAGAATTTGGAAGTATTAACTTTTGTGATTTTAGCCAGAGGCTCGGCTTCCACCCATTAGTGAAGTAGTCAATGGCAATGATAAAAAACTTGAACTGCCTTTTTCTTTGGGTAGGGGGCCTATGAGGTCTATTTTTCATTTGGCGAACGACCAAGGACTGGATATTACTGTTAGCTCTTAAGAAAGTTGCCTTCGAATGGTAGAGAAACATTAACATTTATCACATTTTTGCACAAAATGGATCTCATCTATTTTTAATGTAGACCAGTAGTATCCTTACCTTAGCACCTTTTGTGCCAATACGGGTCCTCCAGTGTAATTATCGTAAATATTTTCCTGGATTTCACGTAGGACGTAGGTCACATCTTTCCCTCCCGTGTATTGAATGAGTGGCAAGGAGAAATCTCTCTTGTAGAACACATCATCTAGAAAAATAAAATGTACAATCCTTCTAAGTTTTTGGTCTACTTCCTTATCATCAGGAAGGACTTGGTCCTTAAGAAAAACTATTATAGGTTGCATCTACGAGGGTGTCCCTTCTTTCTCCTTAACAGTAGAGAGACAAATAAGGTGCTCAATAGGCACCAACGTTAGTAGTTTAGAATCTAACTGGTAGCCAGTTTTGATATAGCATCAGCATGTGCATTTTCCTTGCATAGGATTTGTGCCGGTTCAAACTTTTCAAAAGATGGGAAAACGTCCATGACTAGTTTGATGTATGCCGCCATACCTTTATTCCTTGTAGTGAAGCTACCATTGACTTAGCTAACCACTAGCTGGGAATCGCTGCTAACAAGTAGTCTCTTCACCTGCACTACTTAGCCAATCTAAGGTTAGCTAGGAGGGTCTTATATGCTGCCATATTGTTGATAGATTAAATACGAACTTCACTACGCAGTTAAATCTGTTCCTGAGCATGTCTCTCTAGATGAACCATCTACAAACTTGTTCCATAAAGAAGGCTCAATGAGTTCCATATTTTCCTCCCTTTCGAAGACATGGGAGAATTTTGCCATGAAGTTTGATAGAAGTTTTTGCCTTGAAAAAAATATTAAACTCAATGAACTCCACAGTCCACTTCATCAATCTTCTCGAGGCATCAGGCTTCCGGAGCACTTGTTTAAGCGGGAAGTTGGTTAGTACATGTATGCTGTGAGCTTAGAAGTAGGGCCTCAACTTCTTAGAAGCCGTGACCAAGGATAAGGCAAGCTTTTTCATATCCGAGTAGCAGTTTCCGCTTGCAAAAGGGCCTTGCCACATGTTAAACATGTAGCTGGTGGCTGCCTTCTTCTCTTACAAGAACAAAGCTAATGGCCTCATCTGATACAGCTAAATAAAGTTGTAGAGGCTAGATAGATTGTGGCTTTGAGAGGACGTGAGCCTGTCCTAGGAGCTTATTCAACCTCTGGAAGACCTCTTCACACTCCTAGGTCCATTAGAACTTCTTTCTTCCCTTAAGGAGTTTGAAAAAAGGGAGCTTATCAGTTGCTTTCGATACAAATCGACTAAGGTTGCTACATGCTCAGTGAGGTTTTATACCTCTTTCAATTTTTGTGGATATCTCATTTCTATTAAAGTCTTTATCTTCTCTAAGTTAGCTTCTTCACCTCTTTGATTGATCATGTAGCCTATGAATTTTTCGAAGGTGACACTAAATGCGCATTTAAGATGGTTTAACTTCATCATGTATCTCCTTAAGATTTCGAAAGTAGTTTCTAGGTGCTTTAATTGGTCTTTATTTTTCAAGTTCTTTACAAGCAAGCCATCCACATAGACCTCCATGGTCTTGCCAGTAAGGTCTATAAACATATTGTTCACAAGTCTTTGATAAGTTGCCCCAACATTTTTTAACACGAAGGCATTACTTTATAGTAATAGAGACCTCTATCTATTATGAACAAAGCGTGTTCCTCATTCAGGGGTGCATGGGGACTTGATTGTACCCAGAATATGCATCCATGAAGCATAACAGCTCGTACCCCGTAGTAGAGTCCATCAAATGATCTATCATTGGGGAGAAGCTGTCCTTTAAGTAAGCATCGTTGAGATTGAAGAAGTTTATACAGATCCTCCACTTGCTATTATACTTCTTTACTAACAGAGGATTGGAGATCCACTTAGGGTAAGTGGCTTCCATGATGAAGCCAATGCTTATCCGTATCTACATTTCTTCCTTTCTAGGCTCATACCTTTTCAAGTTTAGGGCTCTCATTTTTTGCCAATACGGGGCAATGTTAGGTCATTTTTAGGTGGTGGTAACTGATTTTTGGATCTATGCCCACCATATCCTCATGCCTCCAAGCAAAGATATCCAAGTTCTTTCACACGAAGCATTTCAACTTCTCCTTAGCCTCAGTTTGTAGGTCCTTTCCTACCTGTAAAGCCTTGGTAAGATCCTCGGGATCTACCGAGAAGCTCTCTAGCTCCTCGATAGGATTTGTCTGTGAGTTGGAGCTAATAATGCAGGGATCCAGCTCGTCAAATATAGCATCATCTTCAGAGATTCTCTATTCTTCAAGAGCATCTAGCATTTCAATATCTTTCCCTTGTTCAAGGTTCTGCCCTTCTTCAGGTGCATCTAACATTTTAGCATCTACCAGTATCACGTTGATATCTCGGGAGCTTGACTTTCTTGATGGGGTTTAGGTAGCATTCTTTTTCTCCTCATTTGATCACATCTCTATCCCATGCTTAGTAAGAAATTTTATACATAAGTGGTGAATAGACGTAATGGTCCATAAGTCTTTTAGGTCGAGCTTTCCTAGTACCCTGTGGTAGGTGGATTGGCTATCCATTATAAAAAATTTCATGAAATTGAGGGCCGTTTGAGGAGGTGCACCCATTTCTATTCCAAGGGCGATTTTTTCCTTGGGAGGATGTTGTCCATGGTGAAACCGTGTAGGAGGGAATTCATGGAGGTTAATTCATGTTCCACAATAATCTTATTAAACGTGACTCCAAATAAAATGTTTATGGAGCTGTCGTTATCTACTAGCTTTCATTGTCCTTACTACAAGGGTATCACAATGGGGGTAGTGCACACCTACGGCGTCCTCTTGGGTAAAGGTGATAGGCTGAAGTTGCTTTCTTCCTTGGGAATTGATGTTGTCTATGTAACTAGTCATTTGAGGGGGGATGGGTCTTTCGCATCTCTTGCATAATTTATTTGGGCGTTTATAGTTTCATCCCCAACATAGGGACCCCCCGAATATCATGGCTATTTCCCCGAATGAGTACATTACCTATATCTGTTGTGGGTCCCTCCGTTGCCTTTGTCTTTTCCTAAGCCTTTCTCTATTGCGCTCATCATTTGTTGTGGAGAAGTTTCTCGACGAGATTGTCTTGCCTCTTCACACCTAGTTTGTTTGGTTTGTCTAGGTGGGAGTAGATCCCTTTGAGAGACGATCATCTCTTCGATTAACTCGGGGATTGATCTACTTTGGGTGTTGGGCGATGTCCCTACAATCTATCTTGTTGTGACTATAGGAGTGATGATAGGTGTAGTAGATGGGTGCATCGGACATATTTCTAAGTTTGACACCTCAGCCTCTCTCCTGGTCCACTTCCTTGATCCTTTTATCTTATATTGGCAATATGGTCTAGGTCCTCATAGGCCAGTATAGGGACCACATTCAGTGTAGTCATGGCAAGTGCTAGGGTTGAAGTGGTAGTGATCGTATGGCTGGGTAGGTTCCATTAGTTTTCATTAGATGGAAGATGGGCCCTTTCACTCGTTACCTTTGAGGGGTGGGAGAATTATGTTGGCCTTGTTGTACTGATCGATCAACTCCTCGTTCATGATCTCTCACTTCATCATCTCTTATAAAACATCGTAACTGGAAGGATCGTGATTTTGCACATCTCTCCAAAAGAAGGTATTCATGTCAAGTCCTCCTCTTAGGGCTAATAGTACCTCTCTATCGGTAGCTTGCATACAATATGTCATTTAATTGGTAAAACGGGCCAGAAAACTTTTCAACGTCTCACTTAGTATTATCTCATGTCTTGGTTAGCGGCTTCACCTTCTTTACTAGTTGCAAATTGCTTCAAGAAAGCTTTTCTAAAGTCTGACCAACTTCTAATACTTCCTTATAGTATTCTACTATACCAGATTTTGACGACATGGAAGGTACCTCTCAGACTCATATGAGTCTTATACCTAATAAGTGCTTTGTAGGATCACCTCTTTCATCGTACTTGGGATCTTTGGCGGCACAAAGTGGCTTGGGATTGGAGTGATCTTTAATCCCTACGAGAAGGGTAGTTTGTCATCATCATTATCAAAGTCACAAGACCTTTGTGGTTCATTTGATTCCTCATCTTCCATTGCCTGATATTTGGGAGGCAATCGAGATGGACCTGTTTGATTTCTCATATCTTCCTCCTTCCTATGATGCCTATTTCTAGGCAGAGGATTTTGTGGAGCATGACCTTACCTATTTTATGGGATCTCGCAAAAGGAGGTGATGGTTGAGGCCTATTTTTAGGCACTGGGAATGGCTGGAATGGTCTATTCTAGGTCCTGCTGGGCTGAGCTTATCAAACATACTAGTAGACCTTTGGGGCCTGTGTTCGGGTTTGAATGCAGGAAGAAAGTTATCATCCATGTTGAATTGGACCTCGGTAGGTCGGCTAGGGACATAATTCCAGGAGGTGTCTACTCCAATTTCCCTTTCTAAGGGGCTATTATCCTTTGCATATTGATAGGATGCAGCTCTTTGGCTTTGAACTTTATTCTCTTAGGGACAATACTCTTCTTGGAGGGCATGGATGGGCGGCTCATTTTCTTCTCTAGGAATTTGGACAAGTTCAAACTTGTCGATGTAATAAAGTAGTTTTATGGCTTCTGTAAGGTATGTAGCCATTATTTTATCTTTGGCTACGAATGTACCATTTATTTGGTTTACCATCAATTGCGAGTCACTTTTTATCTCAATATTTCATACCTGCATTTCTTTTGCCAATCATAGACCCGTCAATAATGCTTCGTACTCGCTATATTGTTGGTTGCTATAAATGTGAAACTTTATGCACAATTCAATTTATGCAATTTCAAGCTTGTTAATATTATACCTGCTCTTGAGCTAGTATCTCCTGACGATCCATCCACAGACAACTTCCACGTTCCATGTACGAGGCTCCATCTCTGGAATTGGAATATCTGAAAACTTCGCAATAAAATTGGCTAAGGCATGTACTTTGATAGTAGATCGTCCTTTATATCTTATCTAAAAATGTCCCAACTCTACTGCCCATTTCATTAGCCTTCTTGACTCATTAGGTTGTTAAAGTACTTGTTTGCGTGAAAATTTGTTAATACTTTAATACTATGGCTTTGGAAATAGGGTCGCAACTTACGCGATGCCGCAATTAAGGCAAGTGCTAGCTTTTCCATATTTAGATACCCTGTCTTTGCTCTTTGTGGGGCTTTACACATAGTAGATTGGTAATTGATGTTGCCCTTCCTCTTTTACTAGTATCGAGCTGAACGCCACCTAGGATGCTGCTAAATACAACAATAGCTTTTTCCTCTTTTTGGGTTTAGCTAATAGGGGTACTCTCCCTAGGTGATCCTTTAGAGCTTGACATGCTTGTTCGCATTCGTTGCTCAACTCGATCTTTTTTCTTCCTTTCAACACTTGGAAGAAAGATGAACATTTTTCTATTGCTTGAGATACAAACCTATTTAGGGCGGCAACTCTTACTCTTAGACTTTTCACTTCTTTTGGTTTAAATGGGGTCCGCATTTTTAGGGATTTTATCGGGGTTCGATTCAATATTTTGCTGATTTTGACTATGTAAGCAAGGAATTTTTTTTTATTTTACTCCAAATGTGCACTTTCGCAGATTGAGTTTCATCCTATACTTTCATAATACATTAAAAGCTTTTTCTAAGTGTTTTAAGTAGTCTTCAACTTGAAGGCTTTTTATAAGCATATCATCAATTTATACCTCCATCGTTTCTTCAATTTGGTTTGCAAACATTTTGTTCACAAATCTTTGATATGTTACCCCCGCATTTTTTAGCCCAAATGACATTACATTGTAACAGTATAGTTCCCAATCTATCACGACTGCGGTATGTTCCTTGTCTGGCCCATACATAGGGATTTGGTTATACCCAGGGACGGACCCAGCAAACTATCCCAGCTCGGGCGAACGTTGACCGGTCAACGTTCGACAATTAGCGATCGTAAGAGTGAAGTTGTTTATTAATATTTAATTCCATAATATTAAAAATTATTCAATATATATATAAACGCACTAAATAGCGAAACCCGTAAGATCACAGAAAGAATTGAAGTTATTTACAAGGAAGCTGGGAGTAACAAGAGATTTGGGCAGCGGTTTGGCAGCAAGGATTCTGCCTGGTGATTGAGAGAATCTGGTACTACACGTAAAAAACACTACTTGTTACCTAAATGCTAAAATATAATCATCCACATAAGCAAAATCAAATGAAAAATTAACATTAAATGCTGCAAATGAACAAAAATGCCCATTATTTCCATTTGAATTCGAAGCATGTTATTGAGCATAAATTCTGATATTACCTGCTAAATTCGGTGATGTTCCATCCTTGTTGGAATTACTGGAAGACAATGGGTAGTGGGGGATGAACACTGCTATCTTTTCCCTCTCAATCCTGCATAAATAGTCCTAAATTTTTAGTGCAAGCAATACCCACGTCGAAAGCCAATTGCCGTTTCAGTAACAAGTAGCAAGACAATGTATAGACTAACACTTGGGCTATATGATTGAGGGCCAATTTCAAGAAAATGATAGGCTGGCCAAATTGGCCCATTTCCAAACTTCAAAAAAAAAAAAGGCAAAATGAGGATTGACGAAGAAGACGAACCGGGCACAGCCGCACAGGCAGTCGGCAACTGGCGGTCCAGCGGAGCCCAACACGCGCGGCCGCACCCCTTGGCCGGGTGCTGGGTCCGTCTCTGGTTATACCCTAAATTTACATCCATAAAACTTAATAGCTCGTGTCCCGCAATAGCGTCACAAGCTATCAATTATGGGAAATGGAAAGTTGTCTTCTGGATAAGCTTTATTCAAGTCCGTAAAGTCTTAGCAAGTTCACCATTTTTCGTTCTCTTTGGTACTAGGACCATATCGCATACCCAAACTGGTTAGCGAGTTTCGCGAATAAAGCCATTTTTCAATAGCTTATCTACCTCAATTTTTAGTGTCTCATATTTTTTTATGATCATTGGCTGGCACCTTTGTATTTTAGGCTTGATCTTAGAGTCGAGCTTCAAGGCATGACGGGAAGCTTTGGGATTGATCCATATCATGTTCCCATGTTTCTAGTGAACACATCTAGGATCAAAGCTAAAACGTTTTTTAGCAAGCCTTTAATTGGTTCGCTCAACTTCTTGCCGATTTGAGAGCTTTACTCAAATCTTCTAAGCTAACAAAAAAGCTTTTTAGCTTTTTGACCACTATCGCTTTTGATGTGCACTCAATTATGTGAGGGTCGATAGAGTTATTAATTTCTAGTTTATCCCGATGTTACTTGTTTCAATTATCGCAACGATATTTTTAAGGGCTCTCGGGCCTCCTTTTTGGTTGTTTTTACAGTTCCTATGAAAGATTCCTTGGTTATAGTTTAAAGATATTTTGTCTTTATTAATGAAATATCCTAAGACGAATGACGTAGAGAAATGATTATGTTCTCCTGCCTCAAGGCAGGTTGTCTAAAGATTTGGTTGTATGCGAATTTATCCTTGACGATATCAAAATTTACATATCCTTGGTAGGCCTATGACTTTTTTCTTATCTTCACTAATAGAGTAGCGTGTCTGCAAATGACTTGGCCTCCTTCGGTGTAGTGGTAAGGATCCGACATAGGAATTCGAGGGTTACTTTTTCGTATATGGTCGAATGCTCCATCACATAGTACATTCTTTATCCTTTCATTATCTGAGAGTATGCAATGAAAATATTTAATCTCTATTACTGCATGGATCACGACTACCTCATCCTCAACGCCTGAAATTTCAATTCTAAGTTCGATAGATGTAATTGAAGAGATTAAGGATTGTGTGCTCCTTGGGAGTTTACTTTTTCCTGTATGCCTATCTTTTGGGTTCTATATCTTCGTACATAGGACAACACGTTACCATTAATGATTTTAGATCTTCGACCATTTTTCAAATGTTTTTCACTGTCGAATTTAGCAGGAACATTGTTGCTTTCTGAATTCTTGTTACTCGATGCTATAGCTAATGGTTAATTTCTTCGTCTCGTTTAATTTCCTTTGATTTCAGATATTTCTCAGCTAGAGCGTGAAAATTTATGATTTACTTTGTTCAAGTTCCCACAGACAGAACCAATTTATTGATGATACAAATCAGATCAATAAATTTTACTCACCTAGCTACAATTTTCACTTCCTAAATTGACTAATTTGGATGCTCGAACAGAAGCAAAAAGTAAAATAGCTATTTGATTTGAATTGGATGCATTCTTCTTTAAATAAGTGGGGTATTTATAGTTTTTACTTCAAGATTTGGGTAATTTGGTCCTTTCGGGAGAATGACAATGCGACTTCTTATTGACTATCTTCTAACTGATCTGGTTAAGACTCACTCTTTATTCACTTATCCATGTGCTATTTATTGACAGTTTGTAGCCAACTTGGATGCGGAAAACGATTTAGGTGAGCCTTCTGCTTTTTCGTTCCCTTCATGTGTTGTTTTATACCTCACCAATGGGGTAACTCTTACGAGATATATCCCTTGGTTCAACACGTACCAATTATGTGAAAATGGAACAAGAATACTAGCCCAAAATGATGCAACATGTTATTTTTTTACAAGGATTTTTGCCTTAAATTGGTCCTACCAGTATATGAAGCCATTATCACCGGCAATTTTCAATTGTGTTGCTTGCGGAAAATGACTTTTTTAGACATGAAAATGTAAAACGAATTTTAGGAGTCTAAAGTTTTGCTATTTAAATAAATAAGAATTTTTCATAGTTATCAATATTGTGTAAATCAACCTTTTAGCATGTTGTACTCAATTTAGATAAAATTAGACAGTATTATATTTTATTTATTATTGTCTTTTAACATTGTCTAGTACTATGTTTTCGACTTTGTCACGTAGTTATAACTTGTAAGAGTTATAGTGCATTTGAGTATATATATATCAACAAGTCACTTTTAATTATTTCTAGATGATTAATCAAACAATCCAATTTTCCTATATTAAATTAGCGCAGTTATATGAAAACAGTAACAACACACAGAATGATCACGGAAAAACCCCAACTGGATAAAAAACTCCGGACAGTTTGCCAATAAAAAATCCACTATAAACGAATTTTGAACTTCCAGTCCGCCAGACTTGACTACCACTAGTACTTTCTGATCTCTGACTGTAATTCCCACAACCCTCCTGGATTGCGTGCTCTTGCACCAACTCCCGACTTTATGAATTTGTCTATCTCCTGTAAATAAACGAAGAACTCCGCGTTCTCTAACAACTGGAACTCCAATCACATTCACTTGACCTTCAGAACTCTGACAGATGTTTAGGAAGTAACAGTTTGATATTTGGATTATATGTATTTGATGTTTTCACAGCCAAGAATCAATCAAACTGTGAAGGTTGAAAGTTTATAGATGATTTTGATGAAGAAGATATGAATCAGTGTAGTTTTCTCAATGTTCAACCTTCTTAAAAATCGTTCCAAGACTTTCTGGTATTTATACTGTAGGTTTAGGTTTAAATGGGTCGGACAAAAAGCCTTAAAAATGCGAATTGAAATTCTTAGACAATCCTGTCGGTCGAGCTAGAGTTTAGCGACAGGTTGTTCGCTCGAGCGAAGGTAAGGGGGCAGGCGAGCAACAATGTTTCTGTTTTTGCCGCTCGAGCAAAGTCATGATGACAACCCAGCGAAATTGCAACGCCATTTTTCTTCTTCTTTCCATTCTCGAACCCTAGACCTATTACAACTCAATTTATAATATTTAAAACTTACTCTTTGACTTTTACAACATACTAATTCTAGTCTTATTTATTTACAGACTTACCAATTACATTTAAAACCTAACAAGCTCCCCATTTGGCATTCTGTGATAAAACTAAAAATCTAAAGTCAAGGTAGTAAAAAAAAATCTCAAAACAACTACTACTACCAAACCAACTATCTTGGCTGAAATGTGTTTTTTCTTTGTGAAAACTTGTTTCCTAAAACAGACAATTCAAGTACCCAGTGTAAAAGCACGTGAAACAGTAATAAGATAAAAACAATTCAAATAGTTAATCATAAGTCATACCAGCTAAATTAAGATGCAATATCAATTTAAACCAACATACCGAAAATAACATTGATATCACTAAACATCAAAACTTAATCTAGCTGAATCAAAAATAATATATATCTTCGAATCAGAAATTTTTAAATATATCAAACACTAATGCCAAATAAAAATTTTAAGTACATAAAAAACATCGGTCAAAGTTACTGACATCAGTCAAAGTACTATCATCCTAACTACTCCTCTTTTTTGTCACAAATGATAAGGGACAACCTAGCAACTATGCATCACCATCAGCATCATGTCGACAAATCCAACGCAACCCACGTTGAAGATAGTCGATAGCACCCTGAAGTGTAGCAAACTCTGTAGTGTGTCGATCAACTGTAGCTCTCAGCTGTGTAATCTCCGCCATCATACGAGCCTGCTGTTTGATCAACACAGTCATTTATCCCATAAGTGCTATAGAAGGATCAACGGGAACAGACGTAGATGGAGGAATAGACTCAGTAGGTGGAGTAGCAGAAATGGATGTCGAGGGGATGTCAGCAGGTGGAGGAGCAGAGGGAGGAGTAAGGATATCGAAGGGATCAACAAGAAGTAGGTTATCAATAGGATCAACGGCACAGTAGGATCAACTGGCTCAGAAGAAGCGTGAGACCTACTCTGGAAAATAGTATTGTGGCCAATTAGCCGAGAAACCCTTATAAGTGTTGAAAGGACATGTGAAATATCACTGTCAATAAGTGTATTCCCCTACTTATGAAAGTCAAACCCATAAGATTATTAGGACCTTAAAATAAAGCTCATTTACACGTATATTTTTTTCTTTCCTCCCTCTGAATTTGAGCATATATTATTATTATTTTCTCATATCATTTTTCTCAATTACTACATCTTATGTGCAAACTCTTTCCATTAAACGACTAAAATGACCCATGTAGCAAGTTTTAGACCGATTAACCCGAGTCAGTTGACTATATACATTAAGTTATAAGAAACCTTGCAAGCTTAATTGCTCTAGTCAAATAGGCTCTGAAAAAGAGTATAAGATGAACCTCTTTTTTTATATTTTTTTATTTTTATGATAGGGGACAATATGTGAGCTTAGGTCATCTAAATGAATGTCAATTCACATTCAAGGTCACCTTACCAACAGATGATTGCCATCCCAAATTTCACACATACGGTCTAGACTCACTCACAAGATCACAGTGTGTGCTGTGTAAATGATACATGAAGAAACATATACTCAGTATTCTACATTAAACCTAACCAAGTAATGGAAACTACAGTACAGATCAGATGAATGCATACTTGGTAACAAACACAGTAGTTAAGAACATCATGAAATGTCCAATAGCAAATTTAAAAAAAAAAACAAAAATCAAGAACTTTAAAAGTAAAACAAAACTTAAAACAAATAACAAACAAACGAGATGCACGTAAGAATGAAAGGATTCAATGAACTGCACATGCATACACCTAAGTACCTAATCAAAGAGGTACATGAATGCTCTTACCTTTAAGAGCATGATTAATTTCACGACCTCTCAGGTCACTCTTCTTAACCCAAACCTTCTTAGAAGAAGAAATAATTCTAGTTAACTAAATATTATCTCAGTTAAGTGGCTAACCTGATTGGCGAGGAAGTTAACCTTGCTCGAGATATCCTGACTTTTAGTACTAGTCGCAAATTTATGACACATAGGTCTTGTGTGTCCCAGTGTACCACAATGGTGACAGTGGGAATAAACATAAGTTCAAGCCTACGTGGAGGTTGTCGCTGATTTATAGGATGATTGGTCCTACGTTGTCTAGTAGGCCTCGAACCTAAAACAGTCTTGCCTTGGGTTCAGGATTAGTAGCATTCCTAACTTTGGTCGAGGCTAGGACAAACGTGGTCTTGGATGTACTAGCAGTATTATTGCCATTTTGAACATATCCTAGACCGTGCCTATTTCCAGCAGGCTTGTTCATCTCTAACAGATCATTGAGTTTAGTACCACTCATGAAGGAATGAAGTTGAGTGTTAGATTTTTTTAGGTCACTTGTTAAGGATTTAACTTTAACTTCTAAGTTCTCATTAACAAGTTTCAACCCACTTAGATTTTTGGTAGAGTTCTGAAGTTCAGTTATGAGTTTCTCTCTCATTCTTTCAAGTTCATTAACCTTTTTCAGTATGACTTTATTGACCTTCTTGATTTTAAGATTCTCCTCAAACAGATGTCGATAAGACTCATGAATATCGGTTTCATCCTCAAAATTCTCAATATGCTCTTCATTCTCCACTTTTTCACTTTCCTTATCAGATTCAATCTTAACTATAGATGTAAAAGCTATAAAGTTTTGTTCATCCTCACCACCAGAGGTATCACTCTGAACACTCGAATCTGATTTATCATCACTCAAGGTCACTGCTAATGCCTTACCTCTTCCTTTATTCAAATTATTCTTCAAGTTAGGACATTTATTCCTATAGTGACCAAAACCCTAACACTCATGGTATCTAACTGACTGGGTTTTCTTACTAGAAGTCTTAGGATTATTCTTATCACGTTTATCTTTCGAGAATTTACTAGGATCATCATTTTTCCTATCTTGAGGTTTTCTCCTATTCCTCATCGCTTTCGGGAACTTCTTAACGAAATATGCTATTTCGTCCTCCCTAAAGGTCTTAGCATCAGTAGACTCACTCTCTTCATCCTTAATGGTGTTCATGGCTATGGATTTAACCTTCTTCTGTTGAGATATGGTGAGCTCATAGGTTTAGAGGGATCCTACGAGTTCTTTTATCTTAACTGCATCTAACTCCTTACTTTCTTCAATAGCGGTGATCTTAGGTCTAAACCTTTCAAATAGGGATCTAAGGACTTTTCTAACAATTTTAGACTCGGGGATCTTTTCACCTAGGATGAAGTTGGAGTTTACGATGTCATTAAGCTTCATATAGAATTCATCGAACGATTCATCGTCCTTTATTCTAATCTTTTCAAACCTAGAGGTTAACATCTGCAATTTGGAGTTCTTAACAATTTTGGTACCTTCGTGGTGGTCTCTAAGATATCCCAAACCTCTTTAGCAGTTTTACACATCGACACTCTCCTAAACTCTTCTGCAGACACAGTCATAAACAGTGCATGAAGCCCTTTACTATTCCAGTTGCAATCAGCTACTTGATTTTTGGTCCAAAGAGAAATGTCAGTGGGTATAACTATACCGCAACAGTGGATGAAGGTGCAGTCCAACCTTTTGCACACTGATCCAAATACGCTCATCCAATGCTTTAAAGAATACTCTCATTCGAACTTTTCATAGTTGATTCTGAAAAAAACGGAGGTACGGATAGAGACTGACTCATCTAGATTAATTTATGGGCCAGGAATCGAAATGTGGCTATGATACCAATTTAAATTACGAGGTTCAATCCAAACTACACCTAGAGGGGGGGTGAATAGGTGATTATGCGGAATTAAAAATTAATAATTAGATAGCAACAAGTCACTTTTAATTATTTCTAGATGATTAATCAAACAGTCTAATTGTTCTATGTTGAATTACCGCAGTTATATGAAAACAGTAACAACACACAGAATGATCATGGAGAAACCCCAACTAGGTAAAAAATTCGGACACTTTGCCAGTAAAAAATCTACTATAAACGAATATTGAATTTACAGTCCACTATACACGACTACCACTAGTATTTTCTGACATCCTGACTGCAATTTTCACAGCCCTCCTAGATTACGTGCTCCTGCACTAACTCTCGACTTTATGAATTCGTCTATCTCTTATGGATCAACGAAGAACTCCGCATTCTCCAACAACTGGAACTCCGTCACCTTCTCTTGATCTTCAGAACTCTGACAGATGTTTAGGAAGTAGCAGTTTGATATTTGGATTGTATGTATTCGTTGTTTTCACCGTCAAGAATCAATCAAACTGTGAAGGTTGAAAGTTTATAGATGATTTTGATGAAGAGGATTGAAGCAATGTAGTTTTCTCAATGTTCAACCTTCTTAAAAATCGTTCAAAGACTTTCTGGTATTTATACTTTAGGTTTAGGTTTGAATGGGCCAGACAAAAAGTTTTAAAAACGCAAATAAAAATTCTCCGTATAACCCTATCGCTTGAGCGAGAGTTTAGCGACAGGCTGTCGCTCGAACGAAGGTAAAGCAACATGCGGGTGACAATGTTTCTGTTTTTGCCACTCGAGCAAAGTCATTGCGACAACCCAGCGAAAATGCAGTGCCATTTTTTTCTTCTTTCCATTCTCGAACCCTAGACCTAATACAACTCAATTTATAATATTTGCAACTTACTCCTTGACTTTTACAATATACTAATTCTAGTCCTATTTGTTCACAGACTTGCCAATTACATTAAAATTCTAACACGATGAACAAAAAATTAAATAAGAGGCAAAGGACAATGAAGAAAAAATCGCTAAGAGGTGATTGAGATAGTAGTCATAATCAAACAAAGAACTAAACTGAAATTACTTACTTTAGATTAAATATGATAAACATAACTTTTAATATAATATATCATGTATACTATAGCTCTTGAAAACATGTATCAACCTCTAGTCGATCAATAGAAATTCCTTTTTCAATTGTTATTAATTTATTGTACTCGTGGACTAGTTTGAATTAGTTAGTAGAATGTCCGTTTGATGTATAAGTTGTTCCACCGCCATTCTTAATCGAGACCCGTGTTAAGATCTGTCTCAAAATTCATGTCAAGCATCCCAAGGTTGTTGCATTTTGTTGAGTGTGAAGAAGCAGGGAACCCAATTTCTTTCTTCAGAGACATTTCTTTGATTTTTAATTAATTCGTAAAAAGTGTTCTCGTCAACTATCCAACCAATAAGATTTGATAATAGTGAAATTGAAACCCGAAAGTTCAAATTTACCAAATATTTAGACCCAATGTGCGAAATTACACAATTAAAAACAAGTTACTTTTTAATTGTTTCTAAATGATTAAGTCAACTAAGTCAATTTTATCCTAAATTTGAATACCACGTTCTGTAAATAGAAAGCAGTAAATAATACTGATATGATCATGGAGAAAACCTTTCGCAAATGATAAAAAACACCGGGTACTTCGTCAGTCAACAATCCAATATAAACGATGAGACTTACAGTATAGTCCAGACTCAATTAACCCTTAGTCCGCTTTGATCAACGGTCTTTCTGTGTTTTGATTTTGTAGGATGATGCAAGAGATATTAGAATATATTTTTGGCTTTCAAAGAACAAACTCTTGACTTACCAACAAGGCTCTACTAATTGGATCAATATACAGGTTGAAAAATGAACAAATAATATTGTGGTTGAATCAAAGAATCAATGAAAAGATGTTTAAATTTTCAAAGAATGATCTCTATAATCAAAATATTGTTCAACCACACTTTTGGACGTCTCATAGGATGTGTATTTATAATAGGTAGTATTTGGGATGAAATGGAACTCAAGATTTGCTTGGAAATTGAATATTACTAATCTTCAGATAACCACACCGCTCGAGTGCCAAGCCAGTGCTGGCGAGCGGCATCTGAGCAGTCATAAATATTTTCATCATAACCTTCTTCCTTGATATCAAATGAGGTGATTTTAAGTACGTCGGAAAGATATGTCAAAGCGCTACAATTCTTCTAGAAATAGTTTTGTCCAAATTTCAATATTTTCTATATGAAAAATGCATGTAGCGAGAATTTGAAGCATAATTTGTTCAACACTTTTTCACTTCTTTATCGTCTGCATTTCAGTGATCATATATGATCTTCTTGGACATTTTGGACTCCTTCAAGACATATACTATCAATTTCAACTCTTATGACTTTAATTATGACTCAATAATTTCTATTTTGACTTTGTTTTCAACTCGATGAAGTCTTAATACAATTCAACTATAACATGATTTTGACTAAAGTGTACAAAATTGGACCAAATGAAACCTAAGTGGGTTTACCTTTATTGAAAATGTCTTAATATATAGGTAATTAGTTAAGATTACTGCTAGATAGTGGTTCTCCATTAATACTAATCACTCCCATAAAACTCCAAATTAATGCTAAATACATTATATTAGTATAAGCAATGAAAAGATTAAGATAACATAATTAAGTCTTAATTGGTAATTAATTAATATCATTGGTGATAAAAAGCATTGTGTGGGATCCCTCAAACCAAAAGACAGTGTTTTAAAGTTCTTAAAATAAGCAATAATAGATGGATCCACATTTCAAATTCTGGCAATTATGACTGAGGAGACTAACTTTTGTGCAAAAAGTTGTGGTAAATTACAAAGTAATTGGTACAACTAGGAAAGCAATATTGTACGAGAATGCCAAAAGGTGTTACAAAGAAACCACTAAAATGCGATATGCTGTGGTGGAGTTGAGTGAGTTATGTCCTTTCGCAAAGACATCAGCAATAGCTAATGATTAATCCATTGGTAGCTCTATACTCTTTAACTTTTTCCATAATATTTGTTGGTGTTGAATAATTTGTGTCATCAAACAAATTGTTCACTCATATATTTGTGATAATGTATAACTAGATTCTCAAATTATTGAGTTGGTATAGAACATAAAACCAATGAATACATGAACAAGAAAATGTGTTCGCATTGAAATTTAATTTTTTAAAAATAAACATTTTTTTAAGGAAAAGTATAAGAGCTTGTTTGGGAAGGATTAAAATCCAATTAAAATTGAAAATATAGTCATTATTGGGTCTCACTCGTCTAATAAAAATCAACTCCAACGGCTATATTTTCAAATTTAATATGATTTTAATCCATTCCAAACAAGCTCTAAGTTTAACAGGTATGGTCAAATTTATTTATTTATTAGTATTTTTTTATAATGCTGGGAGAGTGAAATGGAATAAATATTTGTAGTACTTGTGCAGTACAATACTTTTACAAAACAATAATGCTGTACATTTTTTGGTTAACGGTACATTGCCTTTGTTTTTTGGAAATTTGTGGGCGAAAAAATTGGTTTTGTTTTTAAACTGTTCAATGATATTTTGTCATGTGACACACTGTTAAAGATAATGTACATGTAGCATGATGCTGACTAAATTGCATTAACGAGTGTACTTGTTAATGACTAGATCCTATTTGACAATCATTATTTCAAAATTGTTTAGTTTTTATATTCACTTTTAACCAAATATTTACATAATAAAATATTTTGTACGTAAATTCACAAACACACAACCAAAAACAAATTTAATACCTTTACACGAGAAAGAAGAGACGAAGATTATTCCAGAATTGTTCAAGAGATTCAATAGTTATTTTCGTTCTCTCTAAGACTAAAAATCAGATGATGTATTAATATTCTGAATCGTGTTTGTGTAATTTTATGATATGTGGCTAATTTTCTGAACATTATGATGATGATGAACCTATATTTACTAGTTTTAATGCTAATTCAAAGATTTTGATGTCAAATACTTGTTTGGCTTGAATGGTTATGTTATTAATGTTTCCAATTACTTTATCTATAATTGAATAAATTTATGATTTTTATTTCATTCGAGAGAAGGAATGAAAAGTTTAGCACGTCGTAACAATCTATGTAAAGTGCAATAACAGATAGAGATATATCAGTATGTTAATGTTCTTGAGACTTAATTTATTTTCATATATTCACGTTCTTCATAAAGTTATAGTAGGGTTATACGTGAGAATAATTTTCAGAATAGATAGAGATTATTGATCTACAAAGCTTGATAGTTTAGTTTAAAGTTTTATGCTTAGTTAGTTATTGAACTAGATTTACGATAATCTCCATAAATTGTGTTATTTCGGTTAAAGTTATTAGAATCTAACTGAATAAATGGTCCTCGTGAGAACAATCTTTTATTCATATTCTATTACTTGTCTACGGTACCGTTTACTAGTGAAATTTTAGCGAATAAAAACCAATAAATAGAACTCCTACTTTTACTACTAAACAATGAAATTGAACACTTTAATCAATTTTTTTTATGGTATAGAGATATTTAGTCATTAGAGAATCAATAGTATTAAACAACGAGATTCTATCCTTAAAGGTGAACATTATTAAGATGATTAATTAAATTTCTTGTATGTTTATTATATTTAATCAATGTGAGAAAATTCCTATAACATTCTCCAACAAGATGATGGCTCATTTGATATTGTCAACTTAGCATCCAATTTGAGCTCTTTAGATGAATAGAGTTATTTGTTTGAGCTTGTTGGGCTCTATATCATATTAACTATTAAAATTTCATATTAAAATATCAACATTATTAATAAGAGTAGTCCAAATCCTTACACGCTGATTATTATTTAAATTTTTATATCCAATGTAGGATTATATTTTTAATAGAAAGTAGAATGAGATTTTTGATTGTCTAAAATATTTTATAAAATATCATATATGTATATATAACCAAATATCATATATATGCAAATTTTTTACAGTAAATTTTGGGAAATCCTATACAATCATGTTAGAGTACTGTCCCTAATTGTTCCAAAATTATAACTTCCACTATATGTTTATGGTATTATAGTGTGTAATTTTTTTAAAAAATAACTTATTTACTATTAATTAATCTTGTTAAATTAGGTTTATCGGTGAACCAGCCCCCAAAATTTTGCACCACAACCACGCACCATCATCAATTCATGGCCGCCACCATCAACACTCATAAACATCGATGCCATCATTGAATCTTACTCGCTTCTTCAGATCCTGGTGTGAATCGACGATCACCAAATCCATGTTGTCAACACCATCACCACAAGTGAATGAGTGTTCTTCTTTCAATTAAATTGAGTTTAGGTTGCATGTATCGATCAAGTATTGGCCCATGAAGATAGTTGGGCCCTAGAAATAAATACAATGTCTGAAAAGCAAAAAGTCACATACTAGTCTCATTAAAAAGGGAAAGGGAAAATTGCAATTACGGTAACAAATCTTTCAAAAACTCGTACCTGAAGTCCAAATTGATAAAAACTATTAGTTTGATCGTTAGTTGACCAGATAATTGACATTGACAATAATTTTGACTAATTTTAAAAGGTTAAAATGATAAATTTATATTTTTTTATAATAAAATAATTAAAATCAAATAACTTCTTCTCCATCCACCCCACCCCACCCCACCGCCGTGCCGCGCCTCACCACCACCAGACGGCTCTACAGCACCCACCCAACGTCGGCTCTACCTCCATCTCCTCCTCCTCCATCACACCACAATATCTCCACTTCCACTTCCAATCCACAACCCACACACTTCTATCCACAAAGAGACTCAACTCACAAAGAACGTAGGACTTGACTCAATGAAACCCTCAAACCTTATACAGACAATTTATCATGTTCTTCCTGTTAATCTTTTTCTTCAAATTTTTTATTCCACGATAATCCCTAGCAAACCCCCTAAATATTCACTGTCTCAACAAATTTTACACCTCGAACAAGACACCCCTTTGTTGCCCCCAAAACCAGAGGCTCGTTTTCATGGTCAAATTGAAAATTCAAATGAAGAAGTGGAAGAAAAAGGAAAATGACTTTGGACTATCCAAGTTAGAGTCTTTTCGTCTGTTTGAATACACTAGAAATTATGAGCCTCTAGTTCTGACTACGCAGAGTGAAATTCAGGTGATTTTTGGACTGCTTATTTGGTCAAAATTTAATTTTGCATATTGTTGGGTTAGTTACGGTTTGAAGCGAATTGCTAATTTTCTTGATTCTGTCCATAGTGGTGGCCACTGTGTATTTTGGATGATGAATTATCAATTTTGGTTAAGTATGTTTTGACTTATATATGTAGATGTTTTTGACAGTTTATTATTGTGAACATGAGGTGGAGATGTTGTGGTGTGATGGAGGTGGAGTCATCGTTGGATGGGTACGTTGGAGCCATCTGGTAGTGGTGGTGGTGGTTTTGGGTTGGGTTGGGTTGGGTTGGGTGGGGTGGGGAAGAAAAAGTTATTTGGTTTTTAGTTTTTGATTTTAATTATTTGATTTTAGTTATTTTAATATAAAAAACGTAAAGTTATCATTTTAATATTTTAAAATTAGTTAAAATTATTGTCAAGGTCAATTATCTAGTCAACTAACGATCAAACTAATAGTTTTTATCCATTTGGGTTTCAGGTGCGAGTTTTTGAAATGTTTGGAACCGTGAAGGTAACAAAGTAAATGTTTATGTTAAGTCTGTATAAAAGTAAAAAGTTTGGTACCGTAACTGAAATTTTTCCAAAATAAAAAAATAAAAAAATAAAATGGTTTTGCAGTTTACTGGAAAAAGTTCACCTCAAATGATAACTTCTCATAGTGTAATCATGTTCACCGTGAAAATAGACTGCTATTATCACACACCATGATCAATCCATTTCAATATGATTTGAGTATATGTCCTTAAGGTTTTAAAAATCAATAAATTTCAGTCTAGAGAAAAATAGTAAGTATAGAGCCTTATTTCGCTTAACTTCTTGTTTTAACTAGGGATTTATCGTTTTTGTTTTGTTTCCTCATTTACATTTTTTCTTATTTTGACTTTAATTCAAAAATATATAAATTGAATAATAATAATAATAATAATATATAGGCCCTGTTTGAACCACCTTATTGTAGAATGAGAATGAAAAATATAGCCGTTATTGGAGCCCACACAATAAATAGAAAATTTGAATTTAAATATTGATGTGATGGATAACGATCATATTTTTCATTTTAATAAGATAAAAAGATGGCCCAAACGGGAGCATAGAGAGGATCATATTCCCCATGCCTNTTGAGCCACCTTATTGTAGAATGAGAATGAAAAATATAGTCGTTATTAGGGCCCACACAAGAGATAGAATATTTGAATTTAAATATTGATGTGATGGATAACGATCATATTTTTCGTTTTAATAAGATAAAAAGATGGCCCAAAGAGGAGCATAGTGAGGATGATATTCCCCATGCCTGCTCTGATTCCCTTAAAGCATCTCTAATTGTAGTGTAAAATAGATTTAAATTATGATTTAGATTTTCAACGTGGTCGAGAATCTCTTAAATGCAGAGATTCAAAGGAAATTCAAATTGCATTTTTGGCCAACAA
>CAIGRT010011376.1:0-13835 GCA_903798405.1 Fraxinus platypoda
ACACAAACACATAGATATCACTATCACTACAATATAAAATAGGCTAACCTTGTCAACTGTTCAAGGAGGACGCATGTATGAATTTCCAATCATCATCTTTTTTTTCCTTCACGCAACCATCATCCCGTCATTTTCACACGCAACTTTAACAACACCCCCTCAGTCTACTATCTGTCTCTTTATGGTTGAATCGATATAGGTTGGGCAATTTTCTAGTGAGAGTGAGGCTGGCGGTGTGAAGGAACCTCGTTTTGAAATTGGGAATCACGAATTCGAGAATTTTTCTGTCGTTTCAACGATACTTCCTTGAGTATTATTAGTTCCAATGGAGTCTATTGTCGTCTTCAGTGTTGAAACATGAGATCCTTGACTACACTGATTCATGGATTTTAGTTGCTTCAGTAAAATTTATTCGGAAAAGTCGTGACCTTAGTTTTAATTTGATGACGGAAATATTGTAACATTTGTATTAAAATTGTTATTTTTTGGAGGCATAACTAGGTTTTTCTTTTACATTTGAGAATTAACTGTGTTACCCCCCCCCCCAACAAGTACGACAACTATGTGATCTAGCTTATGCAAAAGAGAACGAGATAAAAATGACTTAATTTGATGATTTCAGGTTTGTTTTCTCTGCTTTTGGAGGACTGTCATATGGATATGATATTGGAGCCACATTTTCAGCTACTATTTGTATAAGGCCAGGAACAAACACAATATTAAATCGAGAAACAGATAAATGAAGATCTTCTTAGAAAAATAAAGTGCAGAAAATAAAGAAAACACGATTGATTTCTTTTGGCCTAAACCCCAAAGGTTCGACGATCGCTTCTAACGCCTACATCCCCTGTTGAGCATCAAATAGATTAGATTTGTGCTTGGTTCCACTATATAGCCCAAAATGGCAACAAACGTTATAAAACATTTAGTCAAATCACAGAGTACAGAACATAACACTTATCTCTCTAAAATACAGCAATCAATCTGCAAGGTTCACGAAAGAATCTCCTCAAAACCTCATAAGCAGCAACATGAAAGTACCCCAAACTTTCTCATGAATATTCACTCGGAATATCACTAAACAAAGGCTAACTATTACAGATCAACCCATTCTCAAAACAATAATTTGAGAAGAAAAACAACAGAGAGAACAAAATCAGAGAGTTTCCTTCGAAACGGCGTAACTAAAGAGAAAGAGAATGAAAACCCTAGTCAAAACGAAACCACATGAAAAGCCATATAGGATAGAAGTATCCAGAAGGTAATCCAATGGTGCAGATCATAACATGTGTTGCCATCCAGTTAAAAATGCAATTTTAATAAAGTTGCAACACCCAAAACACGACTTTAGTACAAGGAGCACCATTCGAACAGGGTTCAAATCCCACAATTTCTATTCAGGTATAGATTGTGACAAATTTAATTTGTCTTGTGTTCACGGAAGTCATCAATTGGAGAAGAGTCATACTATGTTCTATTTCATCAGCAGCATTATGTTTTCATTTTCTATCACTATTAAATCTTGATCATTTTATACTTGCATTTTTTTTTTGGGAGGGGGGGTCGGGATTAGGGAGCTTGAACATAGAATTTAGGCAAATATAAATATCTTAGAATATAGAAGACATATTGATTAAGGGAAATCTATACAGTTAATAATGCTAGTTTCCTAGGCGAATTTTATTTCTTTAGGGTTGATTTTACTTTCTCTTCTGAAGAAATAGAACAATCATACTTTTCCTAAGTGGTGATCTATTTTACTGTTTCCAGTTCTTTCTTATTTGGAGTTTTTTCCCCAATATCTCCCAATCATTAGAAGTTTCTTCCAAATAGTTTATAAAAACAGACAAGCGCACTGGAAGCTTAGAATAAAGTTGGACAAGGAGAAATAGAATTTATTTACATTTACAATATTTTTTGTAAAATTTAAATAAGGCAGACAAATGATTCATTGAAGTCCCAAACTAAGGGCTTGCGACGACGTGGACCAATATGAGTTGTTCGATCAGTAAATTTGGGTGGGTTCTTATTGAAAAGTTAATTGCATGTTCTCTTTACTGTTTTCAAGTCATTTTTAGTTTTCAGTTTTCGAAAACACCGAAAACATGTTTATTTACCTATTTCAGAAACGAATTTTCAAAAAGGAGTTTAAAATTTACAAAGAAAACAAAAAAACTCCAAAAAAGTCGTTTTGGTTGTTTTCAGTTAAAATCAAGCTAAAATTTCATTTTTTTTATTTTTGAAAACAATTTCTCAAAATGACAAAAAGAACGTGTTTTCAATAATCTCAAAATACAAAACCCAAAATGAATTCAAAACTCAAAACTAAAAACTGAAGCACGAAGAGAATAGCCCTAAATGTTCAAAATCCATTGATGATTTAATGATGCATTTATCAATTATTTTATAGACTTCAGAATTTGAAACTTCCAATTCTCAATGTTAAATGTTTACCTACATGTAAATGTAGTTGTCTTTAGTTTGCAATATCAGGTTATACTCACTTATCCTTAGGTGTGACATCCATGATATATATTGTGCATTACTTATTTACGTATGAGGAAATTATGAGTTGAACCTTGATTTTCAAGAATTTTACCTAGAAACGACTATTGAAGTGATTTTAAAGACGATGAATCACTCTTTTTTGCATCTAGTTTCTCCTTTCTATATATTTTCCTTGTATGTAGAATCTAAGTTATAAAACTTTAAATGCCTTGTTAAATTTGAAGCCGAGATGCTTGAACTATTGAATGCAACTTCAAAGAGTATTATGAACGAGATACTGATATGATCTCAGCACACTTTCTTTAGCTCTCATAATCAGCAATCATGGTGATATTGATAAGTTTCAAATAGCTAACAATCAAACGGCAACTCAAGATGCTTTCAAAGACGATCATCTATAATAGGTATAAAATTTGCCATACAAATATTTTCATTTATGCTGCTGTTCATATTTTCTTAATATAAATCTATCGATTTTGTCACTTTTTGTGCGTCTTTTCAATTAGCGAAATCGTGTTATACACCATACTGTTATGTTGTATTGCAAGTCTCTTGCAACTCATTCGATGTTCTTAGGTATATGTATATGTATAATATGGATTCATTCAACTTTGTACACGTTTAATAGCTATATCCAACATACGCGAAGCTTTCTTGTACATATACTACTAACTTGGCCACAAGGTGCTTAAAATGGTACGAAATTTGATTGGATACATCAATATGAGGAATACAGAACATAATATTAATACAAGATAAGTACAAATAATTTCAATATATGTCTATTTTTCAGAAAATTTATTATATAAGTCTCAACAAATCACTTGCAAAACTAATCAATCTCTAATTGTGAAAACAATACAGCATGAATCTATCACCTTATACTTTAACTAAAGGTGCTTCAGTTTTCTCCTCAGATTTTTGGGAATCAGCCTCAGCTTTTGATTACTGAAGGGACGCAATAGATTTTGCTACCTACCCCTTCTCCTCATTGATCACCTTTACAGCTTCTATTGGTTTCTCTGCCTCTTCTGACTTGCTCTTGACCAGAACAAGTTCTTCAAGAATTAGTTTTGTCTTAATTGCTGGGGTTACTTTCTCATTTTTTGGAGCCGGTTCTAAAAGATCTACTAAAAGTTTTTCCTTAGTCTCACCATCTTTCTTCTCCTGCAATTATGGACTGTAAGAAAACAAACATAATTCTTATATCACAAATCAAATTGATTGTTTTTCAATAGCATGCAAGGTATTTCACGGAAGAACACTAGCTCTAAAGTTCTCATCCGAATCTAGGTTTGAGTCGTTAGGCATGGACATCTATAAGTATGATAGGATCATTTGCTTTGTCGGATATATGATGAATCATCAACGTCAATTCTATTATTTGTTTTAACTTCCTTTTTGTTCATTTGTGTATATTTCATTGAAACTTCCAAGTTTCTTATTGAAGAAGTTTCACTTCTATCTATAAAAATTTACAAGTACTCTTTCAGAGAACTTCTAATATGAGCTCTTAGACAGTTGCTGTAATTTAGGCTAAAATCATTAAGCTACCTTGTGTTATTTTTATTCTTCTTCTAGATGATGTAATTCCTACTATCCTTCTTGCCATTTATTCACTTCTCCTGCTTTCTTATGACTTCTATTTTCTATATGATTATATACATATAGTTCTTGTGATTGTTCTGAGTACAAGTTACTTGGTATGTTTTTATGTAATGGAATATTATTATAATTGAAACCATTTTTCCTTTTTTTTTTCATAACCACAAGAAATAGTACATTAGAGACGTGAACTTTCATATTGTTGTTTGAGAATTTGAAATTAGACAAGTTAAGGTAGCTGTTTGTATAATTTTTGCCTGTAGAAACTTATGTGCTTATTTTATTTTAGGGGTTACTTGACCTTAGAAACTGCATGTATTATGCAATAGAAGTAATGGATTTAAAACTCTTGGATCTATCAAACATTCCTTTGATACAATAAACATTGAAAATAGCCGTTAAGGCATAAAGTTCAAGGTGTTTAATTAAAGTGGAAATTACATTCACCCAGACATTTCAACTTCACAATTCAAAAATAAGATTTACAAGTTTTTTATTCAAAATTCATATTATAATTAAATATTTAATAATTCTATTCTTTAATATTAATAATATTATAAAATAAAATAAATTTACAAATCACCCCACCACAATTCATCCCAAACCCTTCTCTATTTTTTTCTCTCCCTTCTTTCTCTATTTATCCACTCTCCTTCCTCTTCGGTTGCCAAAGCCACCACCAAGCGGCACCGCTCTCTCTAGCGAAGCCTCGCACAATAGCGCTTCGTCGGAGAGAGCGGCGTCCGTCGCTGTGAAACGCCCTTCACAGCGGTGAGCAGTACTTCGCAGCGGTGCTCAGTGTCGCTGTGAAGCGTCGTTCACGTCATGCACAAGCAAGGGTAATAGCATCATTCACAGCATGCATTCCGTGCACAACAACGAGGGACTTGTTATTTTCAAAGCTGCAGGTACGAATCGATCTGGCCGACCAAAGATGGGACAACATGCGGTTGTTTTTTGGGTTGTTTATTCTTCCCTTGATCTGCTGCTCAGCCGAAGTTTTTGGTGGTTTTTGTTGGTAGTGCGAATTGATGTTGTGGGATGTTTCGATTGGATGTTGATCTTAGTGTTGAGTTGGCAGGTGGGGGACTTTTTGGATGGAGAGGCACGGTGGGAGGGTTGAGGTGTATGATAATGGTGGAGGCGGCGTCATAGCGGTAGGTTTGGAGACACTGCTAGTGTTGGTAGTGGCGGCGATGGCAATATACGAATTCAGATCCCGCTGCAATTGGTGGTGTTTAAAGTGTGGTAGTTTTTATCGGTTGGTTGTGTTTTGTAGTAGTTGTGCAGTGATTTTGGGTGGTGGCAACGCTGTTAGGCTATGTTGATGGTGGTGTGGCGGTAGTCACCGTCGTCGCGATGGTTGTGAAGTAATAGTGATTTTTTGTGGTCGGTGTTGGTTTGTTTGAGATGGTGATATTGTTGCCGGTAGGTGTTGTTGGCGGTTCTAGCGGTTGGAGGCAGTGGTGTCACAAATTATTTCGCTGATTGTGACCAATAAATTGGTTAATGTGTGACCAATAAGCAATATGTGAGCGATGAAATAGAGAAATTGTGACAAAAAAATAATGTGTGACCAAAAAAAATTTTAAGTTGTAACCATGTAATAAGTTGTGACTTATAAAATTTATGGTTTATGATCGATAAATAAATTGTGACATATAAATTTTTTAATTTGTGACGATAAAATATTTTGTGATCAATGAATTAGATAATTGTGACCAAATTGTATAGAATAATGACCTTAATATATTTAATTTATAAAATATATATTTAATTAATTATTTCATAAATAAAATTTAATTAACATCTAATTTTTGAAGTTTTAAATCTTATTTCTTAGTTTTGAAACGAGTGATATATAATATCTTAGATATGAAATTTCCCCTTAATGAAATGCCCTAGGCAGACCTCAAGGTGTAAGCCTCATACAACTTTTTAAAACAAGGAAAAAGCTTCTTGTACCCTTCCATTTACCCGGTTGTTTACACGGTGACGTGGAAAGTGGTCTTTAAATTCAAAAACAAACAGAAAAAGGCAAATAATGGGGAAGTGGGTCAAAAAGGCCCAATAACCCAACAATTCCCATTTCACGTCTTCAAGATCCCAAAAAAAAAAATTGAAATCTCCCTCCTCTTCGAGCGCGCCGAAACCAGCAAGGAAGGTACATCGATTAGTGGAGATGACAAACAAAGGTATTTACCCGGTTTTTATAGTAATGTGAAAATGGTGGGAAAACTTTGGCCTGGCCCATAGTGCTATATTTTAGCTGGAAAATTTTGGGGGATTTTGAAACAATTAATTACCCAGCTACTGCACACGTTATTATTATCTGGATATAATGCACTTTTTGTTTAGATGAGGATGAGATGGGAAATATAGATTTGGGAAATAACAGGTTTGAGAATGGGAAATACCATTTTCACATTAACTGGATATAATGCAAGTTTTGTGTAGATGAAATAATTCTTGTATTTCCCATCCCATCCCATCCTCATCTTAATGTGAAAATGGTATTTCCCAAGTCAAAATTTTCCAGCTACAATTAATTATGTGAATGATTTTTAACATTCTTTAATTGGCTGTTTAATGCAGTGAATGGAACTTCCGAAGAGGTGGACGAACATATTATATTACAATCCGATAATGGGAACACTTTGGTGGAAAGTGTGAATTTAGTGGATGATGGGATTGTAGGAGTAGATGGTGCAATCGTGCCTGTGGTGGGTATGAAGTTCAACGATGAAAAAGAAATGTTCGATTTTTACAAAAGATATGCGTACGATGTAGGCTTTCCAGTTAGAAAAAGAAATTCGCAAAAGGATGATGATGGTGTTGCCAGATATGTTGTGCTCACATGTAGCCGTGAAGGACGCAGAAACAGTAATTCAAGAGGATCTTTGAAGCCGCAGGCTACCATTGAAACAGGTTGCAAAGCTAGAATTACTGCTTCTGCAGATGCATGTGGAATATGGAGAATTAACACAGTCAATCTCAATCACAATCATAAGACAAGTCCTTCGAAGTCAAGATTGTACCATTGCAACCGAGAATTGAGTGCCCATGTTAAACGACGGCTTGAAGTGAACGATATGGCAGGGATTCCATTGCACAAAAGTTACAACTCTGCAGTCGTAGAAGCAGGGGGGTATGAGAATATGACTTGCGTGGAAAAGGATTGTCGAAACTATGTTGAAAAAGTGAGGCGGTTAAGACTTGGAGAAGGCGATGCCGTTGCAATACAAGCTTACTTTTCGAATATGCAAGCAAATTGCCCGGGTTTTTATTTCAGTATGGATTTAGATGAAGAGTCGCGGTTGAGGAATATTTTCTGGGCTGATAATAGGAGTAGACAAGCATATAAAGACAAGGTCGATTAGTGGAAGTAATGTTATGCCCCAGCTAGCTTTGGAGAGTGGAGCATCGCAGCATACTAGCAGTGGAAGCATACAGGATCCAACATGCTCGAAGAGAAAAGGCGCGCCTAAGAAACTTAGAAAGAAAAGCCCTTTGGAATCGATGTCTAGTACCGCAAAGGTACGTGTCACAATTATTTCGGATATTATGACAGTTCATACATTATTAATGATTTATACTTGGTTGGTTATGCAGGCAAATAGGGGTCAGGGCAAGGGGAGGAAAATAAGGGCACCCCCATGTCGCGTGGGAGACGGTGTACATATCGCTCAGGCACACCGGCAAGCACCATACTACATTCCTTCACCTATCTCATATTCACAACTCCCACAGGTTAGAACAATGAAGTTGTGCAATATATTTGATTTCTACTTTGTTTGCTTACATGTTTTAGTTGGTATAGGGTGATGGCAACAGAGATGTGCTCACACAACAATTGTAGTTCCCGAATATCATCACTCCGTCTTCTACAAATGTTGAACTCAATGGTCAAGGTAATGGTAGTGAAACTATGTCATTTTGATGCCTCAATTTCTATAGTTCGTGCATTAACATTTCTAGTTTTTTTACTAGGAAATGCAATGCTGTATTACTGCTGGAATTAAGGGAGCTGGATTTGTATTGACTAAGGGAGCTGGAATTAAGGGAGCTAGAATTAAGAGAACTGGACTTGTATTGATTAAGGGAGCTGGATTTGTATTGATTAAGGGAGCTGGAATTTCCCCTTGGATCTGTACTTGATTATCTATGTTATTGTATTGATGCATAATAAAGAACAGTTGAAGTTACTATATTTGACTTTATATGGTTATAACATTTGGTGATAAAACTGATTTGGTACATATGAATAGCACCGTTATATTAAACACCACCACCATTACATTTCACCAAGCACCATTACATTCCAGCAACACGAAGCACTACACTACACTACATTCCAGCCAAGCACCATTACACTACACTAACATTCCAGCAACATTGCACTACACTACATTCCAACAACATTGCAATACACTACATTGCAACAACATTGCAATACACCATCTTCACCATCTTTCTACCACAGTTTAAACAATAACACATTTCAATCCACCCTAACAAAATGTAAACACCAATCAAGCAGGTCCCTTCCCTTTTGTATCCACTTCCACAGTTCCTTTGCGTATTGTCACATTCACCGAGATTTCAATGTTTTTGTCTTCAATTACCCGACACAGAGATTGGAACGTCTGAGTTAGATGTTCAACTTCTTCGAGCGCTGTAGAATTGTGTGAGTTAACGGTAACGGTACTTGATGATTTGCCGCTTAACACTCCTTCATCAACCCATTCCCAGTACCTACACTTAGCACTGCAGCAATTGAACAATTTCCCCTTGTTCTTAGTCTCCCTTTCAACCTCGAAGCACTTCACGAAGCCCTGTTTACACCAAGGGCAATGTCGTTTGTTCGGGCAATCTGCCAAAAAATGCCCCTTCTCTTTACAGCTATGGCAGANGGCAATGTCGTTTGTTCGGGCAATCTGCCAAAAAATGCCCCTTCTCTTTACAGCTATGGCAGATTCCAGCATTCTTTCCTGACATTCTAACACACATAACATTTCAAATCATTATGAGCATATAGAATTTCAAAACCCGCTAACTTCGAAATGAAGATGAAATTAAAATACAAATTTGGTTTTCAACCAACATATTAGTAATCAATACACATGTTTATTCAAATCATAATGAGCAAATAGATTTTCGAAAAATTCGCAACCTGTTAACGTTGGAGGAGATTTTAGCCTTCGGCTTCAACAACCCAAACAAGCCGCCTTCGACTGAACGTAGAGACCCCTTCCACGGTTTTTAGATTTCGAAGGTACCCCTTCCGTCGCCTTCGAGCAAATAGAATTTTTGGGGGATTTCGGGTTCTCAAGATTTTGAGGGATTTCAGTGATATGGGTTTTTCGATTTCTTGGGTAGTGTTTCCATCGTCGTCGACGAATCTGAAGAATTGTGGGACTGATATGGGTTCTCAATTTTGAAGGAGATTTCGTCGAAGGTCGAAGGTTTCAATGGCTCTCGCACTTCACAGAGAATTGGGGAAGGGGAAGTGATTAAGGGTTACGATTTGGGGCTTTTTTTATTTTGGGCCGGGTCAACGGTTTTGGGCCGGGTTGCCACGTCACCGTGTAACCTAACGAGTAAAGTAGCGGGTACGTGTAGCGGGATTGTTAAAACAATGGCTTCAACTTTGCAAGTCGATGTCGATTTAAGAGCTCTATTAAGTTAAGTAGATATGCATATGTGGTTCCTATTTTTCTTATGGTAATACAGTCTAGGTATTTCCTTGGAAACCATGGAAGCTTTGTGACCTCATCATTGGAGAAGAAAGAACGGGCGTTGAAGCCCATTAGGAGATGGCATGGACCGAAAGCTGCACCAAGAAGAAAATACAACAGCCAAAGAAGCTCGGGACGTAGAAGGCAAAGAGGAGAAGACTAATGGAAACGTAATAAGCACATCTTTTGCTTATCAAATGGCTGCGTCCTATTTACAATCTCATAAAAAAAATTCGTCACTTCAAATCCTCGAAGAAATCAGTGAAATCGAGAACAATATCGATATGATAAACTATGGTGTACTTTCATTAATGGCAACAACTAGTTTGGTTACATCAATGGTTGCTGTAAAGGAGAAAGCAAAGTAGGTTGTTGCAGATGATCTGAATTCGACTCACTCATCACCATGTGAGTGGTTCGTATGCGATGATGATCAAAGTGCCATAAGATTCTTTGTCATTCAGGTACGATAGACAAATCTTCTTCATCAAGTATTACTTCTTTGTAGTGTATAAGATTATATTCGCGATGTGGCTATGAGGTAAAGATGTTGAGGCATAAGACCATGTTTGCCTGATCTTAAGAAGTGTACTTATAAGGAAATAAGTGAGTAATGAAATAAATTAATTTTTTTGCTCAGTTAAATTGGAAATAAGTAAGTTACTTATTTTAATAGTAAGATTCCACGGAATAACTAACTTTTCTAATGTAAAATACAAGTTTAACATATTCAAACATGTTAGCGAAACATGCTCTTAATCATCTTATTTATGTTCCTATGTGGATGTGATCGTGAGTTTTAGTCATTTTAATTTCTGATTTTATATAATTGAGGATCAACTTGGCATAAATCAATCAATGGCTAATTGTAATCTTCATGCAGTGATTTATATGTGACAGATTATATGAGTTGGATTATTTTAACACTAAAATGTCTATTATTGGCAGGGATCCGAGTCACGGCATCCTTGCAAGCCAATCTACCGTTTGAGATAAATTAGTCAAATACTCTTCCAAGCTTGTGAACAATTGTTGAATATATATGTGAAAATGTGCATTTATCTTGCTAAAGTTTCTTTCTAGAAAACCATGGATTCTTCATGGAAGATCATTTTTGTAAGTACTATTGATACATTTTTTCCCATTTTTGGAACTGGATATGCTTGTGCATAGAGGAATTTACGAGACTGCAAAGGGGATTTACCTTGTTATATAGTTCATTCCATCCCACCCTCACATTTCAACCAACTCATGAATACCTTTCACATTTACAAACGAATTTCTCTAAAATTTATGTAAACATAGTTTAAATGTTAAGCAACTAACGTGCAGCACTTCACCGCACTAGTAATAATAAAAATACATATACACTATCTATTTATTTTAACTATTATTATCTTTATTTTAGGCATGGGAGACCACGGACTACCCCACCTCAATGGAGCCTATTACCGCCCTTCAGCTTTGCCACTGCACGAGCACGACTTACCACAACCCCGTTCGCCACCTATAATAGCTCAAGTTCACTATTCACTCAAAACCAGCACCAAAATAATTTTAATTACTGTAGAAATACGAATTACAACTCAAATTGAAGAAATTACCGAACAAAATAAAATATGAAAGGGGAAAAGAAGGGAGAATTGTGGTTGATTCAGCAGTCTTGAACATCATAATCGGCCTTCTCTCTCCTCTGATTTATTGTTTATAGGTTATTACGAGAAATCTTTGATGAGACACGAGAAGAAATAGAAATCGAAGTTTAATCGCGTCGCCAATTGTATTCATCCATTATGTCTAAAACTTCCATCATTTTCATGCTTAAGAGTAATACTTCAATGTGGTAGTAGATTCCATAAAATATCGCGGCGAAACCGATGGGAATCCTTGACAAAGGGACTAGGAGAGGCGATCAAATGGTTAGTCAAAGAGTCTTGAAGTACTCAATCATTCTAAGAGCTTGACTCGGTTCAGATGCCTATTCCCCAATGGGCTCTACTCTCTACGGTTAGCTAGCCTCAAAAAACATGTTTTGGATTACAACTTAAAGAAACACAACACAAACTAGAACGGTCAACAACTTGGGCTGTAAATGACATTATCTCTGGCTTGCCTCCACAATTTCTGTTAAAACTGTTGCTCCTTTTCTCTCATATTTCCCATTGGTTCAGACCCTCTTCTTCTTTATAACAACCCCTGCTTACCTAAACCTTGTCCCCAATTCACTTGAATTGCCTCTGAGTCCTCCCAGGTAGCTTTTTCAATAGGCTGATCAGTCCATTGAACAAGCCCTTAGGTGTGTGCCATTCTGACTTTTAACAATGTTGAGAGGCTGCTTATCGTTCAACGCCGAATTAGGTACAGATAGCTGTTCAATCACCATTGCTTTATTCCCAATTTTCTGCTTCAGCAATGACACATAAAATGTGGGGACTGGGGTGGATTTTTGCATCTGCTGGTAAAGTCAATTGGTATGCTACTTCTTCAAGTCTTTTCTTTTTCTGATAAAGTCCATAATACTTGGGGTTTTGGTTTTGGTTTTGGTTTTGGTTTTGGTTTTGGTTATTTCATTTCTGGTATGGATGTAATTTTAAGTATACCCAATCCCTCACCTGGAACACCCTTTCAGTTCTTTTCTGATCTGCATAAACCTTCATTCTAGCAGTGGCTTTTGCTATGCTTTCTCTCAAGTGACGATCCATTTTATATCTTTCCAGAAGTACATCTTCTATTATAGGGACCTATGGCTAACAAAATAATAGAGCAATATTTTGTTGATAGGGACCTATGGCTAACTGGGGTCAAGGGATTCCATTTAGAGCTTCAAATGGTGTCCTGATGATGTCTGTATGATAGGTGGTATTACACCACCGTTCTGCCAGGAATATCTATTTATGCATTGTTTGGTACACATTCTTTCGAAATACATTATTTCAAAACTCATTTTCAACCACACATTTTTCAATAAAATAATATTTTTCATCACATCGATAACTTTTTCTTACTTTTTAACCACATATTTCCCATCATATTACTATTTAAAATACATTATTTTCTCAATAATATCCATCAAATACACCCTTAGCCCAAGATTTTGGTTTAGTGTGCCATACACCGAAGCACATTTCTGGATATTGGTTCAACCTTTCAGTGGAAGACACTGGTGGAATGTCCCTTTCAGGATGTTAAATAGGTCGAGCAGCGCGGTTTGGCTCGGCCACCATGCAAACCAGTTCGTTCTTGCATATGAAGTGAGTTGAGGGCAAGCTGGCTCGTTTTCAAAAATTCAGGCTTGACTCACCCTACCAACTCGCCCCTTGGGCCGAGTCAAGCCGATCGAGCTTGCGAGTCACTCGCGGCTCGAGTGTGTGTATGTTTCCAAAATATAATGAAGACGTGAATTTATGAGGAAGTAAAGAACCTAGAAAATTAAATGTTGTCGAAAGAATTATAAAGTTATTAATAGCTTGTTTGAGCCCTTATTTTCAAAACTTATTTTCAATTACACATTCTACAAAAAAATAATTTTACATGTAAATCGAAAACTTTTCATTCATTTTTTAACATAGATTCTCCCAAAATCAGTATTCTAAAATGCATTTTTTTTCCAAAACGGGACTTAAACAAGGACTAAAGCACTCATCCTTTGTTTGAATTTGAGATTGGCTATTACATGAAGTTGAAGTTAAAACTATACATGAATGAATGGTTCGTGTATTTTTTTTTTTTTCAATGACACATGAAATATAAAGGTACCTACAAATGAAATGTATAGTCCAATAGGCCCACGAACATGCCAGATTTTTGTGAATTCTGCTCGTCTCGAATGCAAGTTGAACCAATTTTGCACATTTGTGTGGTGAGTCATGGGCGAGCAAATGGACTCCTAAGCCTTTCAAAAATACCTATGCAATTGTCTAATATATTAGAATCAGTGTTCTAAATAGCGCGCAATAGCCCGCGCTATTGCGCGCTATAGCGCGT
>CAIGRT010011391.1:0-18700 GCA_903798405.1 Fraxinus platypoda
GTTATCAATGTGGAATCTCCCAATAGGTCTCCAATGTTTTGTTCTATAACAAAACATCCACGTGTTCATTCAAATGTCACCACACTTTAGCTTGTGAGATCAGCTACTTACTTCACAAGTAAGAAATGTCACACGTGATGGTCTATCCGTATCTCGTTATTACATACGACCATGGACGATTTAAGATTCAGTCGTATGTAATTTGTATCTCATAATCACAACTCCTTGTGATTATTAAATAACTAAAAATTGAATCTACGGATTATATTATTTAATTTATTAGAATATTAATTTAATTAAATAATAGATATTGCCATAAATACGCATCGATAATATATATTTAAAGGTTTCAAAGCCTACGTGGAGAAACAAAGTGGTTGTTTTTTGAATGTGCTGCGTACACAATGTACCTCAAATGAATTCTCTAATTTTTACAAATTTCTTGGAATTAAGCATCAACTTACAGCCAGCTATACACCCCAGCAAAACTGGATTTCTGAAAGGAAGAATAGGACAATAGTCAAAATGGCACGTAGTATGCTAAAAGGGAAAAATTCACCAAAAGTATTTTGGGCAGAGATAGTGGCATGTGCTGTTTACATTTTAAACAGGTGTCCTATAAAAAGTGTTCGTGATACGACACTTGAAGAGGCGTGGAGCAACCATAAGGCAGATGTTCAAGCTCTTTGAGTCTTTAGTTGCATTGCATATGCTCATATACAGCCGAGAAACGAAAAAAGTTTGATGGTAAAGGTACAAAATATATTTTTATTGGTTATAGTAATACAACTAAAGGTTATAACTTGTTTAATTCAGGAAAATATGAAGTGATTGTGAGCAGAGATGTATAATTTGATGAAACTAAGGCTTGGGCTTGGACAACTAAAGAGAAGCAACATGTGGGGATTAATCTGGATGAACCAAATAATTGTAATATATAGTCTGATACTCAGGATTCCAGCACTACAGATCATTCTACTTCTTCTTTGGCTCATATTGAAGTGCCTCGTGTTTCAACTAGAAAGCGCGTTTTGCTGGCTCATTTGCAAGATTATATCGTAACCAATGATAATGATGTTTTTGATGAAGAATTAGTTAATTTTGCATTATTTGCAAATTGTGATCCTCTCACTTTTGCCACAAGGAAAGAAATCAATTGGCGTGAAATGAGTTTACAAAACAAAGTTCAAACCAGATGGTCAAGTCGATTGGTTGTGAAAGGGTACAAGCAAAAGGCAGGTATTGACTACTATGAAGTTTTTGCACCTGTAGCTCGACTTGATACTATTTGTATGGTGATTGCACTAGCCACTCCCAAGAAATGGCATAAACATCATATGGATGTGAGATCTGCATTTTTAAACGGTTTTCTTGAAGAAGAGGTCTATGTCAATCAGCCAGATGATTATGAGCAGCAAGGTCATGAAGAAAAAGTGCTCAAATTAAAAAAGGCTCTCTACAGGTTAAAACAAGCGCCAAGGGATTGGTACACTCGGATTAACACATATTTCCAAGAAATTAGTTTTCTTAAGTGTCCTTACGAACCCACATTGTATATCAAATCTAATTCACATGGAAATATAATTATTATATGCATGTATGTGGATAATTTGATTTTTTCAGGAAATGAACCAAGTATGTTTGGAGAATTTAGGGAGGCTATGACTAGCAACTTTGAAATGACTGATATGGGACTTATCTCTTATTTTCTTAGACTAGAAGTGATGCAGACTAATGGAGGAATATTTATCTCGCAAAAGAAACATGCATCAAACATTCTTAAGCGATTCAAGATGGAATCATGCAATCCCATCAAAGCTCCTAAGTTTCATTTAGATAAAAATGGCAATGGTGAATTAGTTGATCCAACTTATTTAAGAAGTCTGGTAGGTAGTCTACGTTATCTGACTTCTCCTAGACCTGATATTACATTTGGAGTTGGTATTGTTAGTCAATTTATGGAGAAACCAAGCCAATCTCATTTGCAAGCTGCAAAGTGAATCCTGTGATACATAAAAGGTACTCAAAGTCGAGGTATCTTTTAACCATCTCTTCATAATTGCAACCTTGTTGGGTACAGAGACAATGATTGGGCAGGTGATCTTGAAAAAAGGAAGAGTACGTCTGGCTTTGTATTTCACATGGGTTCAGGAGCAATTTCTTGGTCATCAAAGAAGCAAAAGGTTGTTTTTCTTTCCACTGTCGAAGCAGAGTATATTGCAGCTGCCTCTACTGCATGTCAGGCTGTTTGGTTGCGAAGATTGCTTGAGGAATTAAATAAAAAGCAAATAATCCCTACAACGATTTTTTGTGATAACAAGTCAGCTATATGCTTGACTAAAGATCCAGTCTTTCATGGGAGAAATAAACATATCGACATCAAATTTCATTACATTCGTGAGCTTGTCAAAGAACATGAAGTAGCTGTTGAATTCTGTAAATCTGAAGATCAATTAGCTGACATTCTTATAAAGCCATTGAAAGCTGATTTTTTTTTTTGGGCAAGTTGAAGAACATGATGGGGAAGTGTAGTTTTGAGAGTTTTGAGTTTTAAGGGAGGCTGTCAGAAAGTAAACTCAAACGGTCCTTTTTTTCTTTAGCTGGGCCACGTTGATGTTGAATAACTCCTAGGAATCTGTTTTTAAATTTCAATTTTATGCCAATAAAGTAGGGCTTCAGTGGGTTAATCAGCTACTTTTGGGGGGATTTTGATTCAGTTTGTTGAGCTTTTAATTGGCTATAAATAGCTGATGATTCTACTGTTTTTTTCATTATCAGTTCACCAATAAGAAATCTTCTTCTTCTCTTTAATTTTTTCCTGCTCTGTTTTTTTCTTTTTTTTTTAAAAGATCCCGTGTTGGGAAATTATTCTGCGTTTAATTTCTTGCAATATAGTTTTGGGTTTAGTACAGCAGTGAATTGCACATGGCGGAAAGAAACTATTACTTCAATTGCCTTTTTTTTTTTTTTGTTACATTAAGTATTTGTCTTATCTTTCTTCCTCACGGATTATTGGGATTTCAAGAGCATATGATGGGAAGAGAACCCTTCCATTATCGAAGATGAAATTCATCATACAACACATATTGGGCGGTGTGGTGTGGAGGATTTGGGGAAGATTAAGTTCTCTCATTATCATTTTTTCATTTTCTATTTAATTATTTTAATTATTATATTATGGAAAATATAAATGCCCCATTTTACCACTCATTTAATATGTCAATTTGAGTCAAAATACAATTTTCAATGTTAACGAACAGAATTTTGGACGGAATCTGTCCAATGGACTCCGTTTACCATTAAAGTGAAAAGTTTGAGACCACGGTCAGAAAAATGAAAGATTAAGGTGCAGGCAAAATTTAAAAAAAATTGGGACCTCCATTGCAATTTTTCCTATAAAAATTTAATTACTAAACTACCTTTTTTGATAATGTTATTTTTCAGAGACAGAGAGATTGAACCTCAAATATCAATCATATAATACTACCACTCAATAAGTCAAAAAAATTATACTGTTTTATGATTCAATTGGCAGAAATTGAGGTGAAGAAGAAACCAATTAACACTTCTTCCTAAACTTCTACAGACTAATCAATGATGAATTAGAATTTCTAATTTTTTAAGATTTAAATTCTGGATTGACAACTCGCAAGTCTAAATGAAATTTTCAACAAAAAAGAAAATAAAAATGACAAGAGGATTTAAAAATACATTATCAATAACATATTCTGGTCCTAGGAATTTCCCAAAAAAATAAAAAATTAAAATTAAATTTAAAATTTAAAAAAAAAAATCATAACGTTTTCAGACTATTTAATAGTAGTAGTTGAAGGCTATTTTATGCCTATCTGTGTCCAAAAGTAGTTACAAGGCACCTTCCTGGTATTTGCCCACCGCTGAAGCCTTGACCATTCAGATGATGTAGCTACAAAATCTTAAACTCGTCCTAATACCCTTTATATTCGGATAATTATAAGGGAAGTTTACAAAATTTTCAAAGTATCCCATAACCACAATCGAGGTGAAAAGTGTACGGAGTAATTAAGCTCTGCACATCTCACGAACTTTTTCTTCCTTTCCTGACAAACAAGCCTCGTTAGTACTTTCAAACATACATAGCACAGAATGGGATAATTTATTAGAGCTGCGAAAATTAAAACCTTACATTCAGTTAAAGAAAAGGAAAAAAAAAAAATGAACGAACACTGTTATATAAAATATCAAAACTTGGAATTTTCTTACAAGAAAAAATTGCAGCAATGAACAACAAAGACGTAACATATATCTCAAAATCAATCTACTTGCAGAAAACTAACCGAGGTTTGAAATTCGAGTCTATTGGATGCAGCAAAGTCAGTGTGAGAAACATCGGTACCTTCAAGCCGAGTTGCATTGTATTGGAATCAACATATTCGGCTAGGCTGGGAGACGGTCAGGAACTTCAATGCATCATCTCTAATAATATTTACCAGGTTCTGAACTACTGCTGCAGCTGTTTTGATTTAAAAAATCTGTACTGTAATTTTGACTACCAAATGCCAACCTCTGGAATAATCTTATTTCTTCAGATTGCTGCGCGGAGTTAAATATTTCACTTTCCCCGACTCTCATTCCATTAGTCAAATCTGAGGTAGCCATACTGTCGAAAGCCCTCACAACCTGAAAAGCATGAACAAAATGTAAATAAGAACAAGTCTAGCGTAGCGCGTGGAGATTTCTAAGCTAACTACCAACTACCAAGAGTCGTTACCTGTCCCATCTTTGGTCTCTTTGCAGATGAATGACGAATACAAGCAGCAGCGACCTCAATAAGTCGAAACATTTCACTGTCGACGTAATTTCTTTCAAGTCTAGGATCTGCTAACCCCTCAAATTCTTCAGTATCAAGTGCATGACTAAGAAGAGGTCGAGCCTAAAAGAGAAATGCATCAGATGACACAAGACATTTAAGAGCATATTTGCCTATACCTAAAAAAAGTAGGTCTTTAAGTTTTTGAACAAAAAGTAACTTCTGAAAAAACTCAAGCACATTAAAACAAAAAGTTTCTTAATGTAAGTTTCAAGCTTAGCCAACGTGATCTTTCTATTCCATCACGACTAGTTTATGATCTACAAAATTTCAGCACTGTATTGATAAGTGGGTTATGCCAACAGTGGGAAGGTAAAACACCAGAGTCTTTTCAGTCGAGCATGGATACCTATCTCTTGAAATAAACATAAAATGTGTGTTTCCTAAGGTGAATTGAATCATACTCAATAATATTAAAGATAAAAGAGAAAAGCTCAATATACTCTACTATCTAGTACTATCCAATACAAGGTAAAGATACACTTTGATTAGTGGTCACAGACCTATAAAACAGGCTTCCAAAGAACATGGTACTCTTATCACAAGGACTGAGAGATATCTAAAATTCCTAAAAAGAAGCTTACTGTATCAGCGCTGTATGGTTATGTGATGATAGACCCTACGGTTTAAATATGTGAGGCGGTGGAAGGAGGCAAAGAAATTAGCTACATTCACGTGGACTTGACAGCAGCAGATTCATCTTTTTTCAGTGGACATTGAATTATGTTAGGGGCAAGTGTAATTTGTGTAATTTGTGTAATTGTAAGAGAGAGTAGGCCTCTTGACTGCCTACATCTATCTTCGTAATCGTTCTCTAAAGCAATTCATTCAGCAAACAAAAATTCAAGTTCCACAAAACTATAGTTAACACTGCAAAATTACATATTTGTGACAATTGTTTATCAATACGATCAGTAACTGGGATCCTATCAGTCATATGATAAGATTTAACACCATGCAACATAAAAGATGAGAATTCTCCAGCCAATATTTCGCCATTTGCAAAACTAGATTAATAGAATAGCTCAGGGATTACACCAGGAAACGTCATAATCACTGAAGTCTCCGTCAGGAGAAGCTGAGTACCTCCAGTCATTTCTATAACATCTCTAATTTCAGCTTTATTTGGTCACATGAAACAGAATAGTAGCAAGAGTCGAAGTGGATTTTTGAATAGTTTCAGGCTTTGTGGAGCAACTAATTTTTCTGTACAAGCCAATATATCATATCTACGACATGGACAGAACTAATGGACAGAACTAACACATTATTCAAACCCATTTCTCTCATTTCCAGCTCAGAATATTATCTCGAAATTTGTACACAATTCTTGATATAATAGCTTTGGTTTTCGCATTCATCTTGGAAAAATATTCTTCAAGAGGAAACCTAATAAAGGGTCTCTCTCAGTTGTCTAAAAGGATATATCCTTGTATTTTGTGTTTCTATAACCAATAGAGCTATATAACTTGAAGTAGCAAACACTTGTCACCAACTCCAAGAGTCCAAGGTTTGATAGTACACTCGTTTATTTAATTAGCTGATAGATATACAACTGAATCTTCTAAAGAGGTTGTTAGTTAACTTAGATGATCTTCCTCCTGCAGAAAATATGTACGTAAGGATTTTGAGAATTTATTTAAATACCACGGTCCACAGGTATCCAGAAACTCTGCTGGGGATCAATTCGCAGATAAGAGTATTCAGTTTCCAGGATTCAAATTGCTTTTGGAATTTTATTTGTTGAGCATGATTGATATAGATAGATTTTTTTAGAATAGATTTTGTGAAAAGTGATTTTTTGGAAGAATGTGAGGTTAAAAGTAGGGAAAAGTTGCATTTCTCGTGCAAAACTATTTTATTGAGAGAATGTGTGGTTGAAAATGAGTTTGGGGAAAAATGAGTTCGAAGAAATCTGCACCAAACAGGGGCACAGTTAGATCTTGAGTAAGTCCAATATAGGTAGCTGATAAAAGGATTCTCACCTCAGAGGTACATGTCAAAAGTTAAGGGCTTCATTTTTCCTGTTTGAAATGCTTCTAGATTTTTCATTCCAGCTTAATTCAAGAAGGCATCCATTACTGATCAGCAGCCCAGTTTATGTATCAACATGGATTTGAGTTATCTAGCAACCAAGTTTATGTATCATCATGGATTTGAGTCATCTAGCAGCAAAGTTTATGTATCAACCTAGATTTGAACTCAGTATAAAATTGAAAAAAGCCTAAATTTTTTAACAGTCTTGGGTAAATATCGTCAAATTTTTAGAACTGTACAGATCCTATTATTGACTCCTGATTCAACTATTACAAATGTTCCCACATTAGGAGTCTGGTTTTAGTTCAAAAAACATCATATTGCAGATTATCATCTGTAACAAACAATAGAAACTGGTTCCAACATGGAGCGAAAACCATTCTAGTTTTATTATCAATTACTACAAACAGGTGGTTACAGAAAAACTGAGATAAAATTGAGGGCTTGTTCAACCTCATGCTTCTTGACACTAACCACAGACATGAATCCCCAAGTGGATAGCTCCGATAAATGGAAATTGCTAGCGTATAGAAGTAGCTATATAATTAGATCTCAGTCTTCAGAGTGAAAATACAAATAGGTATTTACGAACTTACCCACTCAACAAGGCTCTCATCACCTAGGGGTTGAGATGTATCCACAGGCTTACGTCCAGTAATAAGCTCCAAAAGCACAACCCCGAAAGAAAACACGTCGGACTTTTCTGTCAGCTTACCACTTGATGCATACTCAGGAGCCATGTATCTGAATCAAGCCAACCACAGCTATTAGAATAAAGATGATGTAATTATTACGATCTCTTGGTTTATCCAGACTTGCTTGTGACACAGAGACCAGTTTTAGATATCAACTTACCCAAAGGTTCCCATAACACGTGTGGTAATATGTGAATTTGCATCAATAGCTAATTTAGCAAGTCCAAAATCAGAAACCTGTCAAGAAATAATGTGATTTTCAAATGCATTGTACTGAAGTACATACAAAGAAAAATGTTTGCCAGAAGTTGGGCATACCCGAGCTTCGAAGTTGTTGTCTAGAAGAATGTTTGACGACTTGATATCCCTATGGATAATACGGGGATGGCCTGTGATTCAAATGAAGATTAATTCAACATCTTACCAATATCATATCATTTTTTCTCCATGAACTTCAGTATATCCAAATTATCACCAATTACTCAAGAACTACAACAGCCACTGTTGAAAAAGTCAAGGATTGTTAGTAACATGTCTTGCTTCTGTCCTAGTCCATAGGAGGTTTGATTTGTTATTTTACCTGATCTTTAGGTAGTTTCTGCTGGGTTGTTGCTAGTACTTGGTTTTCATGGTCCTATTTTAAGTAAATGTTTGTTGAAGTCTTTAGAAGTAAGTAACTTGTATTGCTTATAAATAGGCTAGATCCCTTCGTGAAATAGAAGAGAAATAAAACTACTCTTCTCTTCTTTGTTTTGCTTTTACAGCAACAGCTTTACTTTGACTTCTTGCAAGAAGTCTTTTAATTGTATCAGTGGTATCACAGCCAGTTTGAGAAAGAAAAAGAGAACGAAAGAGCAATTATTCATGGTCTCTGACAGTTTTGTGCAGCCCGCAATACCTCACTTCGATGGTCATCATGATTATTGAAGCATGTTGATGTAGAACTTTCTAAGGATCAAGGAGTGCTAGCAAGTAATTTCTCAAGGAGTTCCAAAAATTGTAACTGGCACAGCAGTGATAGATGCACAGAAAACAGAAGTGGTTTGCCAATGTTTAAAGGGTCTTAATCGTTCAATCTTGGAGACTTTCTTTGTAAAGACACCTCCAAACAGATATGGGACTCCTTGAAGAAGAAGCATCAAAGTTCAGAAGGACAAAGAGGCAACAACTTCAAGCTCTCTGTTCAGAATTTGAAAGACTCCGCATGAAGACAGGAGAATCTATTACAGAATACATCTCCTGAGTAATGACCATTGTCAGCAAGATGCGCATCCATGGTGATAAGTTTGAAGATGTCACCTTTATTGAGAAGATCCTTAGATCCATGACACCGAAGTTCAATTTTGTTGTATGCTCTATAGAAGAATCAAAAGATATTGATGATCTCTCGGTTGATGAACTACAAAGCTCTGCTAGTTCATGAACAGAAGTTCAAACAACAAGACAAGAAGGAGCTAGCTCTAAAGACTTCTACCTTTACTCAATTCTCAAATTATAGTGGAAGGGGTAGTAGTAGAGGCAGAGGCAGAGGCAGAGGAAGAAGAAGAAGAAGGGGAGGTCAAGGCAATAGAGATGACAACAGGCAGTATCAAAACTTCAAAGCAGATGATGATAATCTCAATGGAAAGGCAATGGATGTGATAAAACATTTGATGAATCCTATGTATAGGGCTTCAAGTGTCATAAATTCGGTCATTATCATTCTGAATGTTATACTAAATTGCCTAACGACAAAGAAAAAGGGAAAAAAAATTGAATTTTGCAGAAAAGAAAGAAATAGAAACTTTTTTGATGACTTACCATGTCAACGAGGAACGTAAGTCAGATTTTTGGTATGTGGATGTAAGATTATGAGTTAACTGTGATTGATCAATCTGAGGATCCACTTGCTCATTTTGCCTTGCTTGCAGATTGTGATCATTTAACATTCCAAGAAGTTGTCAAAGATGAAAAATGGCAAAGAGACATGAATGAAGGGATAAGGTCCATAGAGAAACAATAGTTAGGAATTGATGGAACTTCCAAAAGGGTACAAATTCATTGGTATTAAATAGGTTTATAAAACAAAGCTGAAGAAAGATGGCAAAGTCGAAAGTACAAAGCTCGGCTCGTTGCAAATGGGTACAAGCAAGAACCAGGTATTGACTACAAAGAAGTGTTTGCTCCTATTGCAAGGCTTGACACAATTCGTTTGGTGATATCCATGGCTCCTCAGAATTCATGGTCCATCTATCAGTTAGATGAAAAGTCGACATTTTTGCATGGTGAATTAGAAGAACAGATGTACATTAATCAACCTCTTGGATATGTTAAGCAAGGACATGAGAATCAGTATAGCTTTAATACGAACTGAAACAAGCACCAAGCGCTTGGTATAATCGTGTAAGTATTTACTTTGTCCCTCATGAATACACTCTATACTTAATATAAGTTGATGATCTCATTTGTACCAGTAAAGATGTAGCCATTCTTAATGATTTTAAGAAATCCATCATACATGAATTTGATATGAGAGATTTGGGGTTGATGCACTATTTCCTTGGCATCGAAGTAATGCGGTCATCTACTGATATTTTTATTTCACCAAAAAAAGTGTTCTCAAAATTTTAGACAGGTTCAAACTGAACAGTTACCACCCCAACTGAACTTGGTCTGAAACTCACAAAGAATGAAGTAGGAAAACATGTGGATGCTACTCTTTACAAGCAAATTGTTGAGAGTATTTTGTATATATCAACAAGACCAGATATCATGCATGCTGTCAATTTAATGAGTAGATACAAGGAGAATTCAGCTGAAGTTCATCTCTTAGCTGCAAAGAGAATCTTTCGCTACTTAAAACGCACTGCAGAATTTGAAATTCTGTATAGAAGTGACAGAATGTCGAGCTTGATTCGGTTTTCAGATAGTGATTATGCTAGAGATCTTGATGAACGAAAGAGTACTTTTGGATTTTTGTTTATGTTGAATTCCGGAGCTGTAACATGGTCAACAAAGAAGCAACAGATAGTAGGACTTTGTCAACCACTGAAGCTGAGTTCATTGTTACAGCATCAAGTTCATGTCAAGCTATTTGGTTACAAAGGATACTTGGAGTTCTAAACAACCAACAACAAGGTCCAACTTTGATTAATTGTGAAAATATTTCTGCAATAAAGCTTTCAAAAAAAATCAATCCTACATGAGAGGAGCAAACATATTAATGTGAGATATCACTTCCTGCGTGATTTATTAAAGATGGTGTTATTGATTTGGTGTTATGTAAAGGTGAAGATCAGGTTGCAAACTTGCTACTTTTGTGATGTTTCGAGACGTTGGGTATTTGTTCTTCAAAGAATATTGTTTAGAGAATTTGATTCTGTTCCTAAACTTATTTCTTCCTAGACTGATTTCTGTAGATATTAAGGGAGGGATTGTTGAAAAGTCAAGAATTGTTCTTAACGTGTCTTACTTTTGCCATAGTCCATAGAAGGTTGCTTTTTGATTTGTTATTTTACCTGGTCTTCAGGTAGTTTTTGCAGTAGTAGGTCGTTGTTAGTACATGGTTTTCATGGTCCTATTTTTAAGTAAATGTTTCTTGAAGACTTTAGAAGTTAGTAACTTGTATTGCCTATAAATAGGCTTGATCCCTTTGTGAAATAACAGAGAAATATAACTACTCTCACTTCTTTGTTCTGCTATTTTACAGCAACAGCTTTATTTCGTCTTCTTGGAAGAAGCCTTTTGATTGTATCAGCCACAGGTAACCATGGAATTGTCTCTTATTGTCCATTTTTACTTTTGAATCCCCTCATGGAACCAAATACGAGTTAAACCCCATAGCCAAGCATTGTTCTCTTTTTCATTGTTTTGTTTATATTTTATTAATTACTTTCTTGTATTATCCGTCATCAGAGATGTTTGTCATTAATTAAGCTTTAGGGTTTTCTTTTCTTAGAAACTGCTAATTAAACACTTCAAATTTCATTTTCTAAGAAGCGCGGATATGCGTAAACCTATTGTGTAATCGTACCCAATACGTATCCAAATTTGAATACACTTGAACACACCCTAATACGTATCGAATAAATATTTTTTAAATTATTTTATATTTTTTAAATTTTCGACACACATTGTTCAAGTGAAAAGGAAGTGTTTTATTGATTTTGAACTCTTTTAAAACTCATTACCATTGACAATATTTTTTACTTAATAGATAACCATTATCATTATCAATAATTATTGAAAATAGATAATAATTATTAATTAACAATTTCAAATAAAGTAAAAGTGTTTGAAGATAACATGTAAAACAGTGTTAATAGTTGACAACTATAATTTTATTATTATTGAAAAGTATTATAACCTTTAATACATGTTAGGATTCGATTTTAATGTTTTTTATAAGCTCCTATTTGACAACCATTATTTTAAAACTCTTTTTTCTTCATACTCATTTTCAACCACATATTTACATAATAAAATATTCTGCACGTAAACTCAAAACATTTTTCTACTTTTTAACCACACATTCTCCAAAAAATCATTGTTCAAAACTCTATTTTACTCAAATAATGATTGTCAAACAGGGGCTAAGGGCGTGTTCGGTAGAGATTAAAATCGAATTAAAATTGAAAAACTAGCACGAATGGGACCCAATAACGACTATATTTCAATTTTAATTGGATTTTAAGCACGACCGAACATGCCCTAAATATGTAATTATGTTGAATTCTATAAACTTATGAAAAATACTACACACGTATCAGTGCATCCTAATTTTTTAAAAAGTTATATCAATGTATCTGTATTTGAATTACGTTTCCGAATCTGTGCTTCTTAGGTCGTTTTATTCGGTTGTTTTTGAATATTGAATAAGAAAATGGAGAAATCTATCAATAATTCTCGGTATTCTTCCCAAAACAACGAGTTGGGTTTGTGTTCTTCATCTTTTCATTCTTTCTGCCTGCGACATGGTATGAAAAAACCCTCAAGAGGCCCGCCTTGAGGCCTGCCTCACCGTGAGTCTCATGTAGTATGCCTCGAGGCGGTATTTTTGAGGCTAATCTTGAGAGGCGTGCGCCTTAATTGAATCTGCTGCACGCCTCTTGTACGCCTCAGACCGGCCCTTTTGACACATGTTACGGGTTTATGCCACGCATAGGATTGTGATGTATGGGAAGTTGCGACAGTAATTTTTTTTTCTTATTAGATTAAGTACTTGTTTTTTTCAACTATTAATATATTTTGGATTTTGCTTTTTTATTTTTTTTGTTAAAAAATATTCATGATCGTTTACTGTTCATTGGAACCATTAGTTATATATTTTTATGTTGTTTTCTAATTTTTCAACTTAAGTTTTTTTGTTTGTGGTGAAGCTTACGCCTCAAAACGTTTTGAGGCTTACGCCTCGTCTCGTGACAAAAAAACGCTTCAGTACCCGTTCACGTTTTTTCAAACTATGGCCTGCGTGAATGCACTTATTAAAAGGCCGTTCTCTTATTTTATGTGAGATTAGCATACTTCTAAAACTACATCCTCAAGTTTCCATTAGCAACTCTTCGAGAGAGTTGTGTCCAATTAAATGGAAAATGAATTCTTTCTTTTTTTACAGGACATAAAGCAGCTCCTAAGATTTACATTGCTTTAATTTGTTCTACTTGTTCAAAGTTCAACGTAAGATTACCGTTTCTCCAGCTAAATGCAATTAATCATACATTTACAGGACAAAACCCAGAGTTACAAGACCAGCATAGCTTAAAGTTTTGACCTTCAGAAACAATTTTTTTTTTTTAATTCCCAATTGTGTGGGAAAAAAGTCTTTAATCTGTCCATAGCTTGTTTCATTCTTTTGTCCCCTCAATATATGACAAAAGTTTTGTTTAAATGGCCTTCATCATTATATTATTATGGATATAATTCCATGTTGTCAACAATGTAAACACAAACTCAAATTTTGAAGATTTACAGCAGCGACAACCAAAGCAATAGTTACTGAGAAGAATAGAAAAAAGCAGACGGAGACTTTTCTTTTTGGTAGAGAAATGTTACGGAGATAAACTATGAAAAATAAAATGGGAAAGAAAAGAAGAATATAGGTCACTTACAGTCTTCATGAAGATAAGCTATTCCACGAGCTGCACCAATAGCTATTTTTACACGAGTTGCCCAATCCATAACAGGCCTACTTTTACCTGAAAGTTTAAGGAGCGACAGTCAATATCAGTTACAATTTTATCACAAACTGTACGCTCAATAGTAAATATTAACTTTACCGTGAAGATGGAAGTAGAGGGTATCATTAGCGACATAGTCATACACAAGCAGCCTTCTGTTCTCAGAAATGCAATAACCTACGAGTGAAACCAAATGTCTATGGTGTATGCGACTAATTATCTCAACTTCAGATCTGAATTCTCGCTCCCCCTGCTGCCCACCAACCTTTAACTGCTTGACTGCTATCTCTGTACCATCTGCTAGGATTCCTTTGTACACAGAACCAAATCCTCCTTCGCCTAAGAGATTATGTACTGAAAATCCATTAGTGGCGTTGACTAGTTCGTCATAGGTGAACCATGACCTTGAATTTCCTAAGCCACCAGGGTCATGTGATGAATAGACGGAATCATGGACAGAGCCACTTCCGTTGTTGGATGCTGATATGTGTACCTTCAATAAGGCAGCGTCTGAACATGGACAACATTTCACGTTGTTTGAAAACATGGAAAAACATAGACCGAAATGTTCAAAATATAATACATCAGTAGTATTCCACACTGTTACCTGATTTTGGGGAAGAGCCTAGAGAATTTGGCATAACATAACCACCATCAAGTCCAGAAACCTTTTTCTTTCGCTTCCATATACACCATGCTGCTGTTCCAGCGATACTAAGCAACAAAAGGCCAAGTACTAAACCTATTGCTAATGTGCCTCCGGTACTAACGCCTCCTCCACCTGTGGGTGGTGAACTTGGTGGAACATTAGCAATGGAGTTATTGGTGTTCGTACTACCCGATGGAACTAGGGAAGATGAAGGAGGAGACGGGGGTGGTGATGACACAGGGGCCGAAGGAGGTGGTGACATTTGGCTTATAGGTGATGGTGGTGGTGGTGATCTAGGAGGAGAATTCAAAGATGGTGGAGACGTGGGCGGAGGAGTCAGAGTTGGAGGGGGCGGACTTTCTGGAGGTCTTGATACCGGAGGTGGAGGTGAATTTTGGGGTGGTTTAGCAGCTGGATGGGATGTTGGTGGGGGTGGTGAATTCTTAGGTGGCCTGGGAGGTGGAGGTGATCTTTCTGGGGGCTTTGTGGTTGGTGGTGGTGGTGGAGCAAGTTTTGGCGGCTCAAGCACAAGTGGAGGGGGGCTTGCAGGGGGTTTAGGTGGTGGAGGGGGAGGTGAATTCAATGGTGGATCTGTTGATGGAGGTGGTGGTGAACTAGTACGAGGATCAGATGGTGGAGGTGGTGAGGTAGCTGGTGGCTTAGGAGGAGGAGGAGGTGGCGAGCTAGCTGGCGGATTAGAAGGAGGTAGAGGAGGCCTTGCAGGCGGATCAGAAGGTGTTGTTGGAGGAGGACTGGAAGATGGAGGTGGTAAATTGGCAGGAGGAGGTGGAGAAGGTGTAGGCTGAGGAGGGGGAGATGTAGTAGCTGGTGGGGAAGCCATGGAAGGAGGGGACGCTGGAGAGAAAGGAAGAGTTGCAGTTACATTAGTGGAAGGAGGTGATTGAGGTGGTGAAGATGCAATTGGAGAGGGAGTGGATGTAGTTGAATTGGGCTGAGATGGTGGTGCTTCTGGAGGACCAGACGGTGATGAATTTAGTGGATCAGGAAGCGGAGAGGAAGGCTGTGGTGGTGGAGAGTTAGAAGGTGGTGGAACAGCGACGGGCGGAGAATTTGGGGAAGGAGATGTAGATGCCATCTAATGGGCATCCAAAATTAATTAAATTCCACCATTTCCACATCTATATACTTCAATGTACTTCAAGAATTCAAGAACTTCATCCAAAATCCACAAACAATTCAATTATCAGGCAACAAAGTCTCTAACCTAATATCATCTACTTTCGATATAACCAAGTTCGCTTCAGCACAATCCAAACTCAATCCGAGTAATTATCGAGATTACTGCCCAATGACAAGTAAAAAGAACTGCATTTTCTTAGCAATGCCAAAAAGATTCATTTTTTTGTGAAGCTCACTCAGAATTGTCTGCCTCACAATCAAATCTGCAGAGGACCCAGTATCAATTTCCAGTTTAAACCAAACCACAATTGCCAATATCCAGCTTACCTTCTTGATAAACACTAAGCCCACATCACAAAACCCTTCAAAAACTTCAGTTCCAATTACAGAACACAGCTTTCAGCAATTCCCAGATCACTAAACCACTTACACACCAAAACCCAGAAACCCCAAATCAAGAAAAGTCACAAATCTTCAAATTCAGTAACAGATAAAAAGCACACAGTTATTTTCTATGTAAAAGCACTTTTCTAAGTAGATGTTGAATAATCCTCAGTAGATTTTCACCTCCTCTTTGTCTCCATCTATTCTTCTACAGCTACCATCAGCAAATTGAAAGGTGCAGCAAATCTTACCTTCACAGAGCCAAGAAGAAAGCTTCTATTCAATTCTTTGAAGCAATTGAAAGCTTAAACATGAAAAATGGAAAATGGGGTCTTCTTTCATAAACTCAGTACCAAATCAAACCCAAAAAATGTAACCGACTTTCCAAGAACAACACTCGTGGCTCGACTGCTTGAATGTGAATATATAACTGGGTTATTTATATTTTTTCAGGTTTAAAATGAATAATAAGGTCTCTGTCAATATATAATAATGTTGTTACGCAGATTTTAACTTCAAAATCGAAGTGTATGGTTTAAATTTAAAATAGATTGGGACGGAGATTACGCAACGTTGCGGCTAAGCAAAAGGGGAAGTCCATTTTTTTAAACAAGTTAATAACTTTTGAGTCAAAGTACAAGATGTGAAAATGGGTAATCTTTAGCTCCTGTTTGCGCTCCGTTAACATGTGGTTTTGAGGTTAAATGCATTTTGGGGTGTCGAGTTAGCAAATCACTATCAAGCTGATTCCATTAGAAAAAGACCACGTCATCGAGAGTCGTTTCTATATATTTTTTGAGACTTTTAACCTATTATATTAAAAATAGAAATAATTTAATTATTGAGAATCTCATGTCACATGGTATATAATCGTGTGTTTCCCTCACCGTAGAAAAAAGAATAGAATATTTTTTTCTCATTATTTTTACTATTCAAAAGTTCTAATGGTCCAATGACTTGTAATCATTTGGACTTTTCCTTTTGGCTCTATTGACTCAAATATTCTAATATTCAGCTTAGCGTCAAAGACTAGTGGTTACTTTTTTTTTTTTTTTATATATGGCATGAATGAGTCCTTACGCGTTGGGTCTGATTCAATAAATGCCAATAAATTAATATATAACTACTTGCCATTTAATAGTATTAAATAATAAATATAATGACCTTCAAATAAGATCATAAATTAGTGGTAATTATTATATTTCAAATTCTATTGACCCTTAAATTCTTCAAATTATTATTTTACCTTTTTTCCAAACTTTTCTTTTTTGGGTTACTCATTGGGAAATTATAAGGTGGGAGAATCAATAATATTGCGCTTAAATAATTGAAATCTAATTATTTAATATATTACATCCGTATTTGGTAGAATTAAAAATCAATTTTTTTGTAAATTTTGATAAAAATTGATGAAATGTATGATTGAAAAGCTATGAATTACATAAAATATGTGATTAAAATTAATTTTCGACTTTGACTAATATTAAAATTTGATTTTTTTTTTTTTGATGCCCAGGTATCCCAGCTGACACCAGACTATTTCCTGGACCGCCCAACACCCGTGCCTCAACGCTGGGCGGAGGTAAATCGCGGGTTATGCCCAATCAAGCCAGTGTCCATGCAAGCTTTATACTCCTGGCCCCAAGGGAGCCCTTCTACAACCGGCTTTTACAAAGTGCCTCAACGCTGGGCGGAGGTAATTATTGAATTTTAATCCTACTAAACGTGCAGGTTAGAAGGCATTACTTTTTTGTCACAAGGAAATCATTTGTGATCACACTCTCTATTTATTTTAATGAAAAAGAATACTGTTTTTTAGATATTTTTCTTGTATTTGGATCACATTGACAAGTCACAAGAACATAATTGTCAATGTCAAGGGCCCCAAAATAACCCAGCAAACATACATGTAACGACAAAAATGTACCAAGAATAGTGGATGCACAGATGGGTCACTTACATCCAATTGTAATGCAATGTTTGTGGCTATGGCCAATCCTATGTTCATTACATTTGTGACTTTATTATCAAATCTTAGCATTTGCACAATCTATTTTGAACTAGACAAATTAGTTTAATCATTGACTAGCATTTATCTATTTTGAAGTTTACATTTCAAGCATTTTCACACCTACTACACCATTTTAATCATAATTATTAAATTCGGATTGGTTTGGATGATCCAACCAATAAATTGGCTAATCGAATAATAATCCTATTGAGTCACATGATAAACGGTGTGTCAATTGAACCAGTGAAAACCATTAGGCGTCGGATGTGGTTTAAAAGAAATTGAACTTGCTCAGCTTTTTTTAATACAAGGCCATGTTTGAATCCTATATTTCAGGAAAAGTAGATTTTGAAATAGTAATTTTTTGAAGAATCTATAATNTAGATTTTGAAATAGTGATTTTTTAGAAAATGTATGACTGAATAATAGGAAAAAAAAAATTTGAGTTTGAGTGTAAATTTATTTTATGGGAAAATATGTTATTGAATATGAATTTTAGAAGAAAAAAAATGAGTTCCGTAAAAAATGGAACTCAAACATGTGCTAAATCCTCTCGTGCAAAATATATATACCAGCAACTAGAACCTGAGTGTCCTTTGAAGGATTTGAGTTCCACCATTGTGCTGTCACAAGTTTTTGCTAATAACAGTGAGCAATATATATAGGGGCATTTTTAAAAATGTCCACTTTTTTAGGTGTCAATTGAAAAATGTTCACCATTTTGAATTTTGTACCAAATTGTACATTATGCCCTTAATGGAAAAATGAAGCAATTTGTTT
>CAIGRT010011413.1:0-17026 GCA_903798405.1 Fraxinus platypoda
TTTATTTTTGTGGTTATTAACCGAACCAAACCGAGATACGAATCGAGCCGAACCGAACCGACTTACGTGGTTATGGTGATGTTATGGTATGGTCAAAAATTTGGTGGTGCAGTTATGATTTTGGCTGAACAGACCCCGAACCGAACCATTGCCATCCCTACTGACAATTGAAGTCTATCGTGCAGCGTCATCTAAATTGGACTTATAGCCTCAATAAAGCTCCGTAACATTATTCATTTAGGAGATGAAAATTTCGTTGGCGATCACCCAACTTACAAGTTTATTTTATACTGATCGCCTAACGTTTCAATTGACGATCTGTCCCTTAATAAAAATGATTGAATGCGTGACCCTAATTATATTCCTTGCGACCCAATTTTTTTTCATGTGTGAAAAGGATAAATATTGTATTTTATGTTTAAAGGCCTAGCGCTTTGTTGTGATTAGGCGAATCAAGTCGGATCACCTAACAATTTTAGTAAGAGTGGTAGATTGAATTGAAATAAAAATGTAAGTTGATTGTACATTGAGGATCTTTTACAGAGAATGGACTGTTCAAGTGTCTATTGTCACCCCCACATTGAATTTGTTGTACCATTGCATATGTCAACATCTTTAATTTTAGAATTATGTTATTTGTACCCTTTAGGGTACACTTTGATTTACCCGACCCCACCCCATCCCTCACATGGGGGTCGGAACATGTACGCCAAAGGGCAAGATTGTTGATTTTATTATAATCCTTGTTGTGAATTGGAATATAGTTAGTAGTTTTAATTTTTATTTTACAGAGATAAACACGAGATGAAGAAAAAAGAAACAAATTGTGTGGTCGTTCACTTCTATCCCCTTCTAAAAATTGGAGATTATAAAGAATGGGAAGCTATGCTTGTTTTTGTTTGAAATTTAAATTGAATTGGAAAATGTAAATTTAGCCCCTATATGGCGGAGGATAAAATCAATTTTTTAATAGATTTTCATAAAAATTGATTAAACATATGGTTAAAAAGTTGTAAATGTATGATTAAAATTTATTGTTAACTATTAAAATCTCAATTTTAATCAACAAACATGAACTTAGATTCTTCTCACATTGTTTAATATTCAATTTAACTTTGAGCTATTTTACGTATGTATTTGAGATTGAAAAAATATAGTATCCTCTAAATATTTTTTTAAGAATTAAATTAGTTACACATTCCTTTCGTACATTAAATTTGAAATCCCTTGATGTGTCAAAATCTTGAACCTTGATTTGAATAACACTTGTTCAAAACAGGGCCATGATTTTAACATATCAACAATGTCAAATTTAATGCATAAAAAAAAATTACATGTGGCAGCTTTTATTTTTTAATATTTAGAATTATGACAATGTAGCCTTCAGGTGTCAATATAGATAGGCCTTAACGGGTCTAAACTAGCTAGGTCACGGACCCGAACCATGCCAAAATATTAGTAGATTTTAACGGAAAATTTATAAATTTATAAATAATTTGCACGGACCAGTCTGGCGGAATTATGATGGAGTCAGTAGATGAATTGTGATGACAATACATTCTCTTTTTCAAACGACATTTGACTTTTTTATACCCCTAAAACAGTATTAAGAAAGAAAAAGAAACTAAAATTTTAATCACGATACTGTTCAGTTCTATCCATACTATATAGTTCAAAAATGTATAATTTTGTTCGGGCAAATACCACATCACATACATCCAACCTTCACTATCTGAAATTCAAACCCAATGAAATCCACTCATTTGTTACACTAGAGATGCCATAATATACTAGGCATCCAAAACAGGAACCACAAGATAGCTGCTAATTCTATTCTTTCTCATATACGTCGTCCACCAAAAATAACCACGAAAAAGGATAAAGATCAGTCACGAAGACAGAATTATACGACCAATGGAGAAAAAAGTAAGCAATGCTTCCCGGAAAGGCATCCCCATTTACTCCGCCAAAGAAAAGATTACCTCTGAATTACACTCGGTGAATCCCTCTCGCAATTTCCTATGCCACCAACAATGTGTTCAATTGCTTACTGAAAAGATCTGCAAGCGCTCCACGTACATCCATCTGAAATAGAGGACGACCATTTAATATGTTGATGCATCACATGACCATTAAAAAATTGCATTTGCGAACCAAAGATTAAAATTTCTTTAATCTTACAGTTTCAGAATTGTTAATGCTCAATAACAATGGGTATAAATTGTAAGGGTGATATACATTCTGGGAGCAGAGTTTACCTGGTCGCAGCAGACAAGTTTTGTAATAAATGGATAGAAATCTCTGAGGTGATTTCGGAATATTTGGGAGTTCATATCACACATGCCTTTCAGCACCTGAAAGACCATGAAATATTATTGTAAGTTGCAACTTGAATCACTATCAAGAGGAACGTATGCAATGTTTGCTGAAAAGCATAAATAAACCAGTCAAATTGCATGTACATTTTTCAACAAGTACTTCCATTTCTGCCTATTTAAATTTACGCCTACGATCGTGGAAAACGTCATGAATTAAGAATTTTAAATCTCCGGTCTTCATGCAGTCACTGAAATGGTAAAGCCTGGCAATATTGTCGTCAAAAATGTAACAGAGCAACACCTTCATTTCTTTATATTCCTTCCACACCTTACCACCTTCCGTCCACGTCCAAAGCCTCAATTCAATTCCCCATGCCTGTACTGAATACCAACCGACTTCTGTTTTTGACAATATTAAAACTAATTATTTTTTTTCTCAAACCACAAATCAGAAATCTTTAATATCTTGTTTAACTTAGCATTTGGAACTTTTGACATCCATCTTACAACTAAGGAGCAACGTGCAAGGGTCCAGAATGAGCAAAAGCAGCCATTAGATTTTTCAGAAAATAGCATGTCCAAAAACGAACAGCAATCTGCATTGTTCTATTTGTTCATCTCCTCTTTCAAACTCCTTTGCGTTTGTCTAGCATCATGCATTCCCTTGTATTCTCTCCATTTCTCTATTAATACATGTGCATGCACAGGTCCCAAAGAAACGGGACAAGAAAAGGAAAATAAAAAAATTTAATTAGTTATGAGCTCCATTTATAGGTTCTGAGAAATTGATATCAATCAATAATCGTTAATCTGACGAAACATTGAGCTAATTAATCCTCAGCTGGCTTAATGCAGATACTCTTCAGATGACCTTATATTTCCAGAATAGGGGATGGCCAGCATACGGTGTAAAGGTATCCCCTTGCAACCAAAAGGGAACTACTGCAATATGTGAAACTGCAGGTGTACAATGGAAAGGTAAAATGTAACATTTCATGTATTTCACACCTTGACAATAATTGGAGACCGTAGTTCTAGAACTCGATGAATATCCATATTAGCTGTATCCTCCATGCTAGATTGAAAATCAGATGCCTCCCTTAGAACCTGTTCACAAAAAGACACAAGCTTTTCTTTAGCTACTCCTTGAAGTTTCTCTTCTTTAACATGTTCCTCTTTTTCAATGTTAACTGCTGCTGTTGTCTTGTGTAAGATATCCAGATAGATGCACGTTCCAGCTAACTCCTGGCGAAGAAGATTCAGTGGTGGTCTGTCAAGCAAAAACTCAAATCATTATAAAATAGGCATGTGGCTTGGAAGTATCAAACTTAAAATCAAAGAGAAAACATTATAAATTACGAATATGCTGGCAACCTTTCAGCAGGAATTTGGTGCATCCGCAATCTGAGGTTAGTATATGAGTTGTATGATGAGGCAAACTCTAAGACAGAGAACAAAATGTCCATTATGGTGATCTTCTGTGATGCATTCAACTTGTTCCAGTATTTCTTCTGCAAGTCAGAAATGTATCAGCTACAAAATTGTTACCTAGACTTAATTTGACAGAGCATGATAGCAAAATGTACTTATAATGTACTCTCTAACATCAATTACATTGAGAATTTCTCATTCCAAGATCAATTTTGTGGCTTATTCAGTCTTAATATTTATATTGTTAAAAGAAAGAACTTTGCTTCACTATATCCTGAACTTGCCGCGACTACTGGGACTGCTGATGTGAAAAATGGGTAAGAGATAAACGTAAACATATCGTAATTTTGTGCAGAAATTGAGACATGACCAACAAAAATCGATTTTAAAACGCTGAAAAGATAAAAAAAGATAAGAAAAGTGTAGTAATTAATAGAACAAATTTTCCTAAAAGAAATCGATTTGAAGATTGCAAAAGAAACTGATTCATACTTGAATGCTATCAATGGCACCTAAAAGCAATAACTGCGTGATGCATTTGCTCCTAATGGTTCCCAGCATTGGACTCTCCTCCTCTTCTCTGGCATCAGGTTCTGTAGTATCAGGTAACTAGAGAAGGAGAAAATAAAATCAAATCCAGTTTTCACATAATAAAACTCAAAAGAGAAAAAAGAATTATTTAGAAAACAATGCAATCTAATGATGCATTTCTAATATCAATACAATGGCGAAAATGTGGTATTGGTACAATCTGTCGCTGGAATAAATATCTTTCGAGAATAAAGAAACAATAGCAACCATCGTTCTTAAATACAAGAGAATGAAAGAAAGCAACAGATCAGCCATTTTTTAAACTTATACACGCTACCCATGGTACATCTTTTTCTTAGGTAGGGGCTCTGGAAACTTACTCATATAAAATATTGATTTACTTGAGAATTTATCTACACAGAACCTAAGTATTTCAGAACACTTGGAAATTTAGAAGTCTCGTCCCTTTCAAGTTTCTACATTCGAAGACAAGTTTGTATAAATTCCTAGCAATATTAGAATTTTTTATGACTTTCTAACTGCAATCTTCCATTATACAAAGTACTTAGAGGTGTATAATTCTGTCCCATTTTCCATTAACTTAACTGGCTTCTTAATATTTCTCATTTATAAGTTCACTCGCAAACTTCAATATCTACTGTCAACCGTGCTACAGAACTTCGGACTCAATTTCAGTACCATTTCCCTGTGAATAAATGGCGACTCCTTTGAGCAAATAGTAATCAACAGTTCAACAGCTCCAAAAAAATCCAATAAGTTAACAAACACCTGTTGGGTTGGTAGGACAGATAGGTGAAGTAAATTAGAGTTGTGGCCCCTCCCTTCCAAAAAAAGAGATAAAATTGTATTGAGTCTTCTTTCTTTACATTAACACCAAAGGGTTCAACACGTCCCCAGTTTGTGCTTTCTTTTTCCTTTTTACTCCTACAGTTCACATGTATCAATTATTACATTATTGACTTGTTCCATAGGGGCAAAACAGAGCTCTATTTTAACAGTGAAGAAATAGGAGTTTGGAATCTTCCTTCGAATTTAACTTGAGAGTCAAGCCCAGAAATGTTCTCAATGACCAAAAGAGCAACGTGAAAGCTTTCACGAATATGTATTGGGGATGTAGTTAATACAGCAAAGAAAAAATGATTCAATGACACAATTTGAACAATCAAAACCTTACAAAACATATCAACAAAATAAAAACCAAGTGCTAACCTTGGATGGAGAAGATGGTGACGGAACATCAGAGATACGTTCCTTTGGTTTTGAGGTAAAACTTCTCACAAAAATGTTTTCCATCACATTTCCCATAATTTTTTGACCTATTGTTTGAGTGCGTTGTAGGCCTCCACCATCAGTAGGTTTTGTGGCTCTTCCAGAAGGTGATGGCATGCCTACAAAAGACGTTAACTTACGCTTTTATTGCAAATCTTGATAGAATTTACTTTAAGTGCATGTGCGGAACAGGGTACCAAGTAGGACTGGACAGAATAGAAAACAATATTTTCGCCTATTTTCTTCTATAATACTCTTTGGTACAGTCCAATCCTCTCTATCAAACATGTCATACAAGAATCCAAGCAATGATTGCGTAAGTCCATTGCTAACCTTCAGACCCCTCCACATCTGCTCGAAGCCCTGTTTCTGGATTACGATCCAGTGCATTGCCATCAATACTGGAATTCGAGGACATTATTCCCATTGTATCCCCATTTTCATATATGTTATTATGATGATTATCTGAAGCGTTACTTCCGCCAGATACTGAAGGATTAACAACAAAAGCAGCATCTGAAACTCTTGCGAATATTTTATGATGCTTCGAATTGTCCAAACCCAAATCATTGAGCAGCTCCAGGGGCTGTGTTGTGTATGAAGCATCTCTGGACAAAATGAACCAAATCATTGTTATACAAAATACGATAAAATGAAATATTAAGGCATATATGCTCCTTACAGTTTATAAAAAACGAAAAGAAGAAGAACATGCACCTTATGCTATTCAACAAAGTATCCCAGTCATTTTCGCTAAACTGATGCCCTCCGACTTCAATAAGATGCACCAATGCACCCAAAGATATGGAAACAACTGATTGATCTGTTTTTTTGGCACAATCTAACAGCAAACGGAGTAGTGGAGGCAGCATAAAACACACATCCTATATATAATGAATGGTAAATCATCAGAAGATTATTTAAATGTCAGGAATCGCGATCTATGCAGCAGTGAAAGTCGGCAAATATGATTCCAAATTTCTGAAAATTACATGAATCGATCACAAGAGAAAACAGCAAGTAGATAACTTGGCAGTAATTCCAGCAGCACGTGTCACCATAACTAGATGATCTCTGAGAGGCTAAAGCAAGAATTATACTTGGTACGGGAATAGGAAGTTCAGGAAATCCATTTGGATAGAGGCTATATAAGGAAAACAAATAAACATTAAGTCAACCACTACTCAGGCAGAAATATATTAACATATTAAAAGGAGAGTTCTTCAAGGGCGAGTTAAAGGAAGGAGAGTTCTTCATGTGTCATACCTACTATGACTAAAATATTACTAGGAAGGAGAGTTCTTCAAGGGCGAGTTGAAGGACGAAAAAATACGTTATTTACAAGCACATTTTGTTCAACGAACCAAAATATCATATAGCTAAATACAGTGAACCAACAACTCAGTAGCACAAACAAACAGAAAATGACTGTATAACCAAGAAAGAAAAAACTGAAATATCCACTAAATGCATAGAGAATAGGAGCAGTAAATAGGGGAAAGAAAGGGTGAACTGGTAGGAAAGAAGCTACATGTTTACTAGTAATGATTAAGATCAACCACTTATGATACCTTGTAAAAAGTGTTGAAAAGGTTGCATAACAACTGGAGCGAGTGAACGCTACTTTCCCGGAGCCACTCATCACCAGAAGAGATAAAATTATCTTTTCCAGCATGTCTAACATGATCGAAGATCGGAAACAGGACCCGCTGGAAAATATTTTCCCAAAATGAAGAGGAGAATTTGCTACCTCTCTCATTTAGCAAATCAAACAAAACCTCAAGTGCGCAGTTTCTGACTTCTGCTCTCGGATCAGAAGTCAGGTCAGAAAGACCAGCCAGCATCGGGAACCAATAGTGCTCAGTGACATCACAAGTTTCATCCACATGAGCATCAATTGGCTTCAAAGCACCACCTGGTACAAGGCCCTGAAAATGAAAAAAATTAACAAAACAGTGATTGCCTGTCTGCTCACTAAAGGTTGTCACAAAAATCCATTCTTTTTGAGCTCTTTCTTGTTCATCCCACAACATGCATTTTAATACTAATTAAACGAGTACCCACTGCAGTAAAATCAACTAATTTTTGAGCAAACTGTTGTAATCTGTAAAAGAAAACTGAAATCAAAATCAAAACCAAAACTATTGTTTTGTATTTCTCAAATGAATTCTAACATCCCTATTACCTCCTATTTATACTGTACAAGGCGACCAAGAAAAGGAAAAAATAATCATCTAAGTTAGGAAATAAATCAACCTACCAATTAACCTAAAATCACAATCAATAATTAATTACAATTTCCATTCCTAGCTTCTTTCCATTCACGATTTCCTACAAAAACTGAGAACAGGAAATGATGGACAAAAATATACAGAGAATAAGGAGTCAAGATCAGTTATAAAAATGAATGCTCAAAATTCAAAACAAACCTCTGCAAGACGATCCTCGCATATTCGGAGCAGTGCAATAGCCTTCAAACTTATCCGGTGAGAACTCTTATTATTGGCAAATCCAATCAGGCAGTTGACACAATCCATAAAGCAGTCTCCAACAACCTGATCAAAGTGTTCCAAGATAACTGCACCCTCTACCACGTTAGTCAAGGTTTAAACAATCCTCTATAACTATATAAAACATACTCCACAAGAAAGAAACAGAAAAGATTGGTTCTGACCCTGTTCTACATTCTCAAATGCACTTTCAACAATTGGTTCCAAGTCATCATCAGCAGCAGCAGTGAAAATCATAAACACACTTCGCCAGCCAGACTTTATGCTTCCAACTTTAGATTTTATCATCTGTTATCCCTAATAAAATGTATTAACATACAAAAACACATAAATACCAACAAAATGAAAGAACATATTGTCACGCATACATACTTGAACAATGCAATCCACTATAAGCCTCCGTACAGATTCACTTCGACTGCTTCTCATAAGAATGACAAATGGTTTTAAAATATCATTCTGGAAACTGAAGTTGGCAAGTTCTGCGCGCTCCAAATATTTCATACCAAGTTGTCGTAGAGAATCAATGGCATACATAGCAACTTTTTCATCCCGATGACTCCCAGCGGAGATAAAATGATTTGCCAGGACAGACCATATTCTGGCCCAAACCTAAAAAATAGATTTGACTATCTATTAGCATCGAATGCGCATGTAAATTTATAAAATTCATCACGTGTAACATGTGACAAGACGTATGCATCCTCATAATAAAGATCAGTCATTTATAGTTGAGTAACATGTTTCATCACTCTAACAAAATATGTGTCCCTAGTCAATATAAAAGATAAAAGGAAACTTTTCGGCATATGCAGCCAGTGCATTGACAAACATTTTGAAAAGGACTTAAAACAACTTTCTATGCAATTTGTTACAAGTGATAAGTGATTTGCACCGATTGTCTTTATTCAGAGTACTTGAACAAATTTTCAAAAACAGATGGACAAAAGGTCAATTCAGAAATTTCATTTTGTATGCTAGTGTTCACATCAATGTGGTAGGAAACCCTTGACAAAGTAAACCTGAAAATATTGCCAAATGGATTATATTGTATAGGTCATATTATTACTCGGTGCCACAAGATTAATAAACAAAACAATGTGAAATGCGAACATATCTTTTCTAAGTAGATCAGCAAGTACTCTTACAAGCACTTTATAGCCTCTGGAGCTATAACCAAATTGAAAGTATTATTGACAGTTTAAAAGACATACATTGCTAAAGGCTGCTGTGGGTCAGAAACCAATAAGTTAACCACGTTGTCAAAGCCCAACAGAATTCCATTTACAATAAACTAAGGGTAGAGTAGGAACTCTTTCAGATGAAGAGATTACCATGCGTATACGAGCCATATTGTAATAGCTGATCTCAACAAGCTTTTGCAAGCTGAACACACGTGCTGGATTCTGTTTTAATTCCTCGGCTGACACACCACATAAAGCATTAAAGAACTCCACCACAGATTCACTGGGCAATTTGACGCTATTCACAAAGACTTGTTCGGACGGTTTTCCAGCCAACTCTCTCAGAGATTGAACAACGGCATCTCTAGATATTTGATTTGATCCTTGCATGACAGTTGCAGACACAGCAGGCGACGATGTTATATATTCAAGGCGAGAAATGCATTCCAGGACTGCATTCCATGTGTCTTGAAGAGCATCTGTGTCAGTGTCACATAAAGCCAGTAGTGTGCGAAGTGCTTCTACATTCTTACTACGCATATCCCTTGGTGCATGTAAGAAATTCAATCTGCAATGCATTTTCACAAGAATATTTGTCATGCTCCACAAAGTTTTCCATGGTGTAAAAACATGTTACCAAATTCCCATAAAAAGTGGTTTGTCATCCTGTTCAGACACTTTTTAAGGAAAAAAGCATTCAAAATTCACCAACATTAGAGAACAAAAAACAAAAATAGTGAGAAAATCAGAGAGGTACTATAAGGAAACACTTAGCCCTTGTTTGGTACCCATTATTTCCAAAATACATTTTTCCCTCTCTTATTTTCAACCACACATTCTTCAATAAAATAATATTACACACAAATTCAAAAGTCTTCCTTATTTTTTAAGAATTATGCTAGGAGTACAGGAGTGACTTTACAGGCAAATTACAGGATTTTAAATTTGGATTACGTGGCAGTTTCTGAAAAAACAAAAAACAATTGACCGGCTGACTTCAAGGAAATAATTAGGAAAGCGAGGGAAAACATTTATTTCTCTTCTCCCACAATTTCCCCAATTTCACACCTCCATTTTCACATCCATTTTCAGCCGCCATTCACCTCCATTTTCAGCCACCTCCATGTTCAGCCGTTAACATCCATTTTCAGCCGTTCACCTCCATTTTCAGTGGTTGCCATTCTTCATCCTGGCTCCGAATCCGGTGTACTTTCGGCTGGTAAACATAAATATTGACCGGCTGAAAACACATCCCAGCTCTTCATCCCCATTTTCGGACCGGAAGCCCACTGTTGCGAACAAAATTGACCGGCTGCTAATCGCACATTTTTGTCCCAACATTCACCTCCGCCAAGCTCCCCTTTTTTGTGGACCGGAAGCGAACAAGGAGAATCTGCCGAAGGTATGGGGATAAAGAGATGGAACCATTGAACAAACAGAGGCATGTAAACTCTCCAAATTGCCTTTAACAAACAGAGGCATGTTATCAGTAAACCAGGGGCAACTTATGAGACAGCTATAACGCACCATCAGCAACCCAACTTAAGTAGGTTGATCTAAATAATGTAGACAATCTGAATTCAGTAACCTACTTCTGTGGATTTATGTTCTCAATACCAACATAAAATGGAGATAGTAAACACAGCAGCATTCACATCCTCCTTCAACAGAAATACAAAATAATCTCATACATATAACGCATATAAAATGAAGACAATGAAATCCTCAATACAAAAAAGTCACTGAATATAAATTCAATTGTATATTTCCATTAGCATAAAACTGAAGACAATGGAATCCTGAATACAAAAAAAAAAAAAAAAAGACTCCTGAATATGAAGACAATGGAATCCCAAAAAAAAAAAAATCTACTTCGCAATTGCAGCTGTCGGCTTCTGAGTTTAGAGTGTCTGGATCCAGTTACAGACAGCATCCATTTGGCTCTCATTTGGGATCTTCTATTTCCATGTATTTCAGTTTACCAGCCGAAAATGGGGATGAAGAGCCGGATTCTATTTTCAGGCGGTATGTCGGATTCGGAGCCGGCAGCCACTGCAAAATGAAGGTTTTGGAACGGCTAAAAATCGAGGTCTGGGACGCGTGAAATTGTGGGAGAAAGAGCCGGTTTCGGAGCCGGCAACGAAGGAAAATGAAGGTTTTACGGCTGATAATGGAGGCCTGGGAAGCGTAGAGCCGGTTACTATTTATGTTTACCAACCGAAAGTACGCCGGATTCGGAGCCGGCAACCACTGAAATCAAGGTTTTGGAACGGGAAAATGGAGGTGTGGGAAGCGTGAAATTGTGGGAGGAAGATATGTTTCCCTCGCTTTCCTTTCCTTTTACCTTCCTAATAGAATTGTTTTTTTATTTTTTTGGAACTGCCACGTTACACTTTTTAAAATCCTGTAACCTTCCGGTAAAGACCATTCTGTACTCCTAGCGCGATCCATTTTTTAACCACACATTCTCCAACAGAATACTATTCCAAAATGCATTTTGAGAAAAAAATGGGGCTCAAATAGGCTCTTATTAGACAATCGACAGTGCATAAATATAGAAAAGGAAAGTGAGATTTACCTGATCAGAGATGTTAAAAATGCGTAGCGCATGGTATCCATTCCGAGAATATGTGTTATGTGTATACCTGCTCTGAATCCTTCCATACAATGAAGAACTCTTGGTTTGTTATCTCCTTCCTCCATAGTAACAGCAAAAGTAGCGAGCAATGGCCACCCAACAGCTTCGACCATGGGACGGATAAGTTCAATGCGGTGCGAAGTATAAAAAACTCCTCTTTTTCCTCCTTGGTTCCGAAAAATGGCCTGTGTTTGCTTAATAATTGCCTCACTCTCGGACCTTGAATCAGTTGAAGAATTCCTTCTGGGTAGAGCTAAATTAAGAATACTAACAAGTCGGCTCCTCTCCTCTACTTCTGGCTTATGCTTACTACTTTTTGAAATGCCAGCAGGATCATCTTTCATTTTTATCTCTTCTTTGATTATAGAATCATACGTCTCTTCTAGGAGTTCCTGAGGAGCACATTCTTCAGCATCATCCCTAGCATTGATTCGTACAAATTCACTTTTGGACATTTTTGGCCACACCATTGGATTATGAGCATCAGTATTCAACATTATAACTGCATACGCAAGAATATATGCCGTGTCCGCATTCTTGAAAAGACCAGGATTGTCTGCACAATAACTGCCAAAAAATAAAACATTGTTTCAAGTCAGAATTATTAACATCAACATGAGGAAGGGTTAAATCATCTGAATGTCGGAAAATTCTGGACGGCTTTGTTTCGCAAGGCACATTCTCTTTTAAAGCAGCGTCTATATAGAAGTAAATTTAACTTACAACAAACAGTTCTATAAAGGGGGAAGGGAGAGAACAAGAAAAATCATGTTCGTTATGTAATTGCTTAATTTTAAGACAAATTTATCTTATCTAATTACTTAGTGTTTTTGCAGAATACCTGTTGCTTGCATAGAATTTTTTATATAGCACATCTAATTATAAATTTTGTAGGTGTAGAAGTACATTACTTTTTCATGCCAGCACCATTTTCATGACCATATTTTGTAGGATTTTCCATGTTAATGATATCATAATATGTATAGTTCGTGTCCAGGTTTTAGTTCCAACGAGGAGAAAGCAGAAAAAGCACCTATATTTACCAGTCAATATGTCACACAGGTCTCCTTCCTTGTATTAAATAAGAGGGACCCTAAGGGGTATCAACAAATCCTTCTTCCAGAGGTGATTTGTTATGATTATTATTTCACTCAAGTTGGTGAAAAGATTGATCAAGGCTCAAACCACTTAGATCGGCTAATCTGAATGCCAGACATCTTCCGCACAGAAGAAGTATTTCAATTATTTCAAGGTTTTACAGTATCTAAACCTTGAGAAAACATCAAGTGTCAGCACCAATGTCTTAAATGTTTCTATATGTGGTTTTATTTTCATTTTCCTGTTTAAGGCTCCTTCAAAAACTTATCCGAGTTCCCATATTTACTTTTCCCGCTTGAGGGTCCTTCATAAACAGATTTGAGTATACCCCTATGCACATAAGTTGAGCAACAAAAAATGCCTACCGCTCTGCAAACTTCTCCATTATACGATCTATCTTCTGAGCTTCCCCTGGAAGTCGGAATCCTTTAAGGAACTCACGAATTGCAACATCAAATTTCATCCCAGAAAATTTCATGGAATCTACGTAAGCATGCATGACAGACAGGGGAAACTCCTCGTGTTGACCTAAGTAATCACCAATCATTGCCTGAGAAAGTTAAATCAGTTAATTGTAACTCTTTTAATCAAAGAAAAGAATTTATGAAGCAAAACCAAAACAAAGTCTACCTTGTCCAAATTGGGAGTATTTCTCAGAAAATGAGCAACTGCAGCTGGTGTATTTTCCACCAACCCACTGGACATCAGATATTGTACGCCCTTCCTTGATTGGCGGTTGAACTGTTACATAATTGACAAATAAAGTTAAGAGCTCTTACAAGCATTGGGCCTACATATTTGAGGGATAAAATAGCCAGAAAATTGGGTTTTTCAAGAAAGTAGGGCATATCAACAACAAAATGTTCACGGACCCACATACCTCAGAGATAGCAGCTTCAATGGTAGACTTGTGAGCTTTCAACCTCTCAAAGTTACTTGGGGAATCTTCCCTGATTTTTGATTCACTCAATTCTGTAGTCGAAGGTTCTTGAACAGACTGTTCACCATTATTCTGCTTCTGTGATTCTCTCTGAGAGTTCTCCCAATCAACTAGTGATTTTAGCACATTCACAAGACACTAAATGTCAAGAAACAGGTGTCAATCAAACAATTTGAACCAATGTCAGGCTGAAAAGAAGTTGCAAGAAATAAGAGTACAACAGTTGCCAAATGAACAATATATAGCAAGATAGGATATACTTGAAGTGAAGATCCTTTAATTGATCCCATCTGAGAAGCAGTAACAGACTTTGGATCCACACTTTGAGTACCCTGAGCAATTTTCGATAATGTGGTAACCTGAACAGTAAGATATCAGACAAAGATGACTTGTTAGACATATATCAGGGAACCCAGAGGAAAACAGTGTATTNAGGGAACCCAGAGGAAAACAGTGTATTAAAAAAGAATCACACCATGCGTTCAAACAAGTTGGGTGCTTCAAGATCACAATCGTAGTTAACGAAGAGATCAACAAGCATCTGAGAATCCTTGCAGACCTTCTCTAGCATCCTGCCAATTTTAGATTAGATGATGTCAAAGAACACACAAAAAAAATAGCACGTCAAAGAACCACATTTTGGCTAACCAAGGCTAAAAATTTCTGTATATCATAAGACAAGTAAGCACTCTTTCATTTCTTTTAAGGGATGGTGACTGTAGATAATATTTAAACAAACTGAAGATATAAACAGGTTTTGTTACAACACGAAAACCATTTTAGAGGAAAATACTGTACCGAAGAACACTTATTTTTTGGCTAAGATCTGATCCATCCAAAGATCGTAGAACAATCAAAGGAAAGAAGACTCCAATTTCACCCTGAAAAGAATAAACATACATTTACAGCCTAGAGAACAAAATAAAAATGTTTCAATTCTTATAAAGAAATTATTACACAAACTTTTCGAAGTTTTCTCATACTTTAAGACCTTCTCTAAACCGCAACAAAAGCACTGTGAAAATTCCTGTTGCATACTGTGATGAAAAAAAAATTATTGTCAATATAATTGCACAAATCTTCATATAAGCAAACATAAAAACGAGCCAAAAGAGAAAACATCTGCTAAACCTGAAAGATGGTAGGAGATTGAGAAACTGATGCTCTCAATAATGCATATGAAAGGTGAGCTTTCGTCGAGTCAACAAACTGAAAGTTCTTTGTGAATGATTGACTAACACCTTCCAGTAAACCCTGTAAATTCCACATGATAAATAATGTGTGATGAGTCTACAGCATGCATAATATAAGCACACAACAAGAACTAATATCATGTATTACTAAATTCTTTTCAAAACAATCAGCATCCACTTAGTTTAATTTCTTTCCCCACGCAAAGAATAAGCATGGCCATTGCTTTCATCTAACACGTCTTACTAATACAATGATTTCATCAATAAACCCGTATTTCAATCCCAAAAATTAATTACGAAACTGAACATTTCTCTTTCTTGGTCCAATTATTTAAAATACTTCACAAACACAGGATAAAAATCTGAATTGGTTGTACATACCTAAATGATTGTAATTTGTGAACAGCTACCACATATAATAAAAGAACAACGGCCAACAGTTCAATACAATAGGCAAATGGAAAAAAAAATAACTCATCTGCCTGCAAGTATATATGAAATGGGAGGAAACTGGACTTCAAATGGAAAGAATATGGTGAACAGGGAGGGAGAAAAGGAAGAAACTTGAGACTACTCTTGATGAGTAAAGCAGGTAAAAAAGTTGGTAACAGAAAGGGAGAAGGAGGCATTATGCCTAAAGCCCACATTTTTCAGTCTGTCTAAACTTTGCCAGATTGAACGCAAGCAAATTGAAAATATATATTGCCTAACTTTCATTCTCACAATCTTTGGTGTATGAGGTCAAACAAATGAAATCCTCTCACACCTTGATACATAACCGAACAAGAAAAATTGATAAGCAGAAATTTGGCTATATACATTCTCTAGGCTGTGAACTGCCATTCAACCATAACTTAGTACGAAACATACAGAGTAGTTTGAAAGAAATTGGCGTGGAATTAAAAGAGTATTCTTAAGCATCCAACCACCACATGCAAGCTTGCTAGTTGGAGATAAATTCCCACAACTAACCTGCAGAAGCTCCAGGGAGAGAATACGCGTTTTGGTAGTAACTTCATCCTTATCTTCCTTCATACCCATCTACAAATATATCAAAAAATTATATCGAAACAGTCACAAATTAGAATCTAGAGTAGAATATAAACAAGATGCTACATACAAACCTTACAGAGGGTGCGGAAAAGAAGTAGAGCATCACGTTGTCCAATATTCATGCTCCCTAGGTCCTTTCCTCTGAGAGAATTCACAAGTTGAAGGTGTAAGCACCCAGAAGTGGATTATTGTTTATGTACAGAACAAGACACTTCTGTCAAAAGAGGGCTGAACAATTGAGAGATTTTCTGTAAAATCGTTCACCTTTATTGCTATGTCTAATGTGTATATATATTGTACAAATATAGAATATACAAGGAAAGTAAATAAATCTAATTCCTAGAAATCAGCTTCTTCCCAAATACAAATCCGACCATATATGGTAACATCCCCCCTCAAATTGATGCGGGAAGATCAACCAGCAGCAATTTGCCAACAACGAATTGATGCTGCAATCGAGTCATTGCTTTCGTGAAAATATCGGCCACCTGAAGATCAGAAGAAATGTAGGGAAGGGATATTACGTGATCTGTCAAAGTGTCACGAATAAAGTGACAATCAACCTCAATGTGTTTGGTGCGTTTATGAAAGAAGGGATTGCCTGCAATCTGAATAGCACTAGTGTTATCCGCATGGAGAGGAGTAAGATGAGTTTGAGGAAACCCAAGCTCCTCCAGAAGACTAGGGGTGTCCAAAAGTCCCGAACCGAACCGGATCGAACAGAGCGGTTCTTCATAAATTAAATACCCGAACGGGTACCCGAATCGAGAACCGACGGGTTTGGGTCGGGTCTCGGGTCTAGACCAAGAACCGAAGAACCGAATAAGAACCGAAACTAAA